>WSFP011242765.1:0-58410 GCA_009831015.1 Picea engelmannii | reverse complement strand
TTTTTGTTGTTTACCAACAATTTAACACACCTTACTTACCATGTGGGAAGAGAGTTGATGAGAGATTTTGTTGTTTACCAACATATGAGCACACCCTACTTACCATGTAGAAAGAGTTGATAGATGAGCACACCTTACTTCCCATGTGAAAATGACCTGCTAAAAATAACAAGAAAATTATTATTTCAAGCATTTATCAAGGTAAGGGGATAGAAGGAAGGAGATTGTAGCATGTAGTTATTTTGGTTATTTACACCAATGCTAAAGGGGTTACATAGAATGCAACATCTTTATTGGTAGATTTTCAAAGACATGATAATGTTGTTAGAGCATTAGGCTCTAAAGTAGAAAATTGTGTTAATAGAAGAGAGGCAACATACTAATTTGACCCTAAAGGATTGAATACAATAAATCGCTGAATTATTGAACGCTCATCAATGAAAAAAATTGTTTCAATGTTTCAATAGATGATTAAAAATTGCATATGAAAGTCCATGATGAATGCCCCCAAACTTAAGGAAGGGGACTTTCTACTCTTATATGATAGCCTACAAAATGACACATTTGATAAAATCAAGTATGATGACTTGGGGTTTGGAGGTGAAGTTTATCAAGTATGATGACTTAGGGTTTCAAGGTGAATATGTGCATTTGTAATAAGTAATCAATGAGGGACCTATAAGTTGAAGACTTTACTTGAAAAGTAATCTTCCTAAACCTACAATTTGAATACTTTACTTGAAAAGTAATCTTCCTAAACAATACGTCAAACTAAACACACATGAGTTGAATACTAAACACACAAGGAGATGAATAGATTAAATGAAAATATTCTACAAATATGAATATGATTTTACACACTTAACAGACATGAGTTGAATACTAAACACACAAGGAGATGAATGATTTTACACACTTAACACACATGAGTTGAATACTAAACACACAAGGAGATGAATAGATTAGATGAAAAAATTCTACAAATATGAATGTGATTTTACTGAGGAGTATTTATAGATTGAAGTTGAAAGTTTTGGAAATTAAAAGCCTTAACTTGCCTCTCAATCACAATTGAGACTGAGGATGCCCTACATACCTGTGTAATAAGTATTTATGGCTCTACATTGTACTCCTCTCTAGGAAATGTGATTGAGATCGAGGATGACCTACATACATGTGTAATAAGTAGTTATGGCTCTACATTGTACTCCTCTCTAGGAAATAGTTGGCATCTTGGCCACTTATAATTATTGGGATCGAGGATGACCTATGTACCTGTGTAATAAGTAGTTATGGCTCTACATTGTACTCCTCTTTAGGAAATAGTTGGCATCTTGGAATTTGACCACTTATAATTACTTTCCATTTACAGAGAAGTTTCCATGAGGAAAATTATAAAACATTATTATCATAAATTTTCCTTAACATCTCCCTCTTCCCCCACCCTCGTACAAAGTTTTCCCTAACATCTGCCCTCTTCTCCCACCCTCATACAAAGTTTTCCCTAACATCTCAGAGAACATCTCCCCTCTATGAGGGTGGGAAAAATAAAGATGGTTGATCAATCAAAAAAATCTCTGGCCAGAAAAAAGAATGGAATAATAAGTGAACACCCCAAAAATGGGATAATAAGTGAACCCAAGGTGATGAGGTTGTCCCTAATATCATAATATCATAGCTTTATGTTGATTGACTTTGTTTTTTCCTAAATTATATATAATAATAATAATAATAATAATGATGATGTAGTGCGACCGGATGCAAATATTATGATATCGATGGGCCATTTTTGATCCCATCACCAATATCACAAAATAATATACTCTTAACATGCCTATATATAGCTAGTCGAAATGTAGTTCTATTGAAATGCAGTTCTATTGGATGCAAATATTTTTATATATAATTAATGTTGTACTTTACATTATTTTTGTTGTTGATTTCCTGAGAATATGCTTCTTAGAATGGAATAACAACAATGACATTACTTCTTAACATGCATAACAGTCATTGCATTAAAAGGTGTCCACTTAAGAATGTTTAAATAAATAGTAAGAAATAACCATTGGGTTTTTTTATTGATTGATTTTATACTGTTTTGTATATTTATACTTATTTTTATAATAGAGAATGATTTCATAAAATAATGAAACATTATATCTTAATTTTAATGTATTTGATATAATTTATATAATATAAAATATAAAATATTGATAGGTAGTTGGACATTTTATTATTCTTTTCATAAATATATGTATCAAACTATGTGATTAATATTTTCAAAAAATGTTTTTCATTTATTAGGTTTAGTGATTAATATTTTTAAAAAATGTTTTTCATTTATTAGGTTTATATTTAAAAGTTAAGCTCAAAATTGTTTGAAAATCATTAACCTGCATTTTTTTACCTTTGAAATATTTAAACATTTTTATTTGACCATGTCGTTATAGTTAGTCAAATTTGACCATATGGTTATAATTAATCAAAATTTATTTGACCATGTTATTAATTAAGCACATATTAACTTAATATGAAATATTAAACTTAATACTATTGTGTTAATTTTAAAACCTATAAAATATATCATGTAGTTGAAATTAGTTTGAATTAATTAACATTGCAATTTTTTTTAATTAAATAATTATTCACTCTTAATTTTCATTAAATGAATATTCCTAAAATACAATGTAATTCATCATACAATGTTAAAATTATATCATATAAATGAAAATTAAAATTAAATTGCAAATGTTTAATCACACAATGATTGATATAGAAATTTTCAATTTAAAAGAAAAGTAAAATGTCCAACTATCTGTTAATATTTTATATTTTATATTATTAGTTATTAAAAATATATTATAATTTATAAAATGTTTTCTATTTTATGTAACCATACTATTATACAATTTAACATTTTATAACATTTTATAAAGCAGAGAAAAATCAACCAACCAATACATTTTGGTTTTGTTTGTTTCTCATTTAAATATTTACAAATCTCTTATGGACCTTTAATGCAATGATTCATATCTTAAAATAAGACTATGCATAATAATATAATATTGTTTTTTTTAATATTTTGTATTTATACAAGTTCCTTCAAGTTGCTTTCTTTTTTTTAGCATGAAACAATAAACTATGACAATACATTAATATTGAATTATATCTTAAAATAAGACTATGCATAGTATAATTTTTTTTTTCAATATTTTGTATTTATACACTGCTGGTTTATTTTTAGCCGGTGGATTCCTATATGTAATACCATGTGATAGTGCACTTTAGTAAGAATATTAGCTTCCTACGGAAGTACACATTACCCATCTAATACTTGGAATGCATGTTGACTTTATGTAGAGTTATCACTAAGTTCACACCTATATTTTTGACCTTTTCTTATTATTAACAACTTTTGACTTTAGTTAATTGTTGCTATTGGGAGAAATTAATTTTTTACTTGAGCATGCACATGGAAATCCCAACCTAGTGCGCATTACTCCTCATGCAGAGAGTCCTATATATTGTACTCATTATCAATGATTAATACATTGTGATTAGATTGGTTTCTTAGTCTCTTATGTTTGAAGATTGATTCAATTTTTCTCCCTCCTCTCTCTCTTTTGCAATTTTCTAGTGTAGTATTTCCTTCTCACAATTACGTTTTGGATCATGGTTTAATCCTACATGGTATCAAAACCATTATTGTGAGGAAGTATTCACTTTTATTGTAGGTTTATAGATCATATTGGACAACCCATAGAGAACTATGGATCAACCATCTTCTTCAGTGATATTGACACCCTTCAACTACTTTGAGTGGAAGCCTAAGATAGAGCTTCTACTTCGAAGCAAGGGTTTGTATAGGATCTCCATGGGAACTGCGGTCGATCCTACTTCAGCCATAGAGAAATCAAAATACTTCAATAGAATGGATGAAGCCTTCGGGATATTGTTCTTGAGCATCTCTCCATATTTCCTCTTTCATGTTGATACTTGTAAGAGTCCGAACGATGTTTGGACAAAGTTGAAGGATTCTCTAGGAAAGCAAGAAAATCTAAGAGGTTATCATCTAGAGAATGATATACATGCATTGAATCCAAGATATTTCGAGACCCTACAAGACTAATTATTCAAGTTTAAATATTTTCTTTCCTGTGTTAAGGCTCGTGGAATTGATAAGAAAGATGAACAATTAATCCTTTCAATTCTAACCAAACTAGGACCAAAGTATTATGTTTACACTTCTTCTTTTCATACTACCAGGTTAGCTATGGGGTCTACATGGAAGATGCAATTCCTAGATGATTTCATGGAGTCACTTATCCATGAGAAAAAAAGGCTCATCCAAATAGGGGTGCTTAAGAGTTCCAAGCCCCATGCACTTACAAATAAAGGAAGTTCAAATAATAATAAGAATAAGAACAAGGGTAAGAAGGACTAAGAGAATAAGAAGGAAAGTAAAGACAAGTCCACAGACGAGAGTTCGATTTCCAAGGAAGCAAAAGGAAATAAGGAGAAGACAAAGTGTTCCTATTGTAACATGGGGTTCCATCTTGAGAGTTCTTTCATGAAAAATACCATAGATCTCATGGAACAAACACGTGAGCAACATCACCTCGAGGATTTCATTCCAGATAATGCAAGGAAAAAGCCATCATTAGAAAGAGGTAATGGTCATGCATTACTTGCTAATTCATATTGTCCTAATACTTGGGTGCTTGATTCATGGGTTACCCATCACATGGCCTCATCGAATAAACTTTTCTCATACTTGGAGACTTGTTCCGGACCAACGATCTTCATGAGAGATGATTCTCCTGTAGAGGTGTGTGGTAGGGGTAGATTTGATCTAGACCATGGATTCTTTCAGGATGTACTTCATGTTCTGAAGTTTTTAGTGAATCTTCTCTCCATCTATCAAATCACTCATTCAGGTTCAGGGAAGAAGGTGGAGTTCACTCCAGACTCAGTTATTATTTCTGATTTGTTAGATGGTTCAAAGTTGCTATTGGTGAGGTTAATCACCATTCCAGGTTGTACACCTTCTCTCAATTCACTCATAAATTTGATAATGTATCTTCTAACACATGCTAATGAAGAGTCCAAGTTGTGGCATGAGAGGATTGGGCATATGAATTTTAAATATTTAGATCATCTTAGTAGGGGTGGAATGGTAGATGGATTACCCCACATTCAGTACACAGATAAAGTTTTCCAGAGCTGCATACTAGGAAAACATCCCGAGGAGAAGTTAAACACATGCAAATCTTGGAGGGAAGCATCACTTCTAGCGTTGGTTCACAATGACATTATAGGTCCTTTCCCACACCCATTGATCAATAAATATATGTATGTTCTTAATTTTATTGATGATGTTTTGAGATATACATGGGTCTACTTTCTCAAATTAAAATTTGAGGTCTTTGAGTGTCTTAAAGATTTCAAGCATCTAGTTGAGAACCAAACAGGGAAGAGGATTAATAAGATTCATACAAAAAATGGAGGAGAGTATGTGAATAAGGATGTTGAGCATATTTGTTCAGAATAATGTATTTATTTGCAACAAAGTTCTATATACTCCACAACAGAATGGGGTAGAGGAGAGAAAGAACATGACATTGAAAGAGATGGCCAACTTTATGTTGCAGGCTAGAGCACTACCTCCAAAGTTATGGGCTGAAGATATCAACTATGCATCCTACATTCAAAATATATTTTCTCATAAATCATTCAAGGGAGTCACTCCATATGAGGCTTGGAGCGGGAAGAAACTAGAAATCACTCACTTCATAACTTCAGTTCCCGTGCATGGGCTAGGATGCCTTCCGATAGGAGGAAATCTATGGAAGCTCAGAGTAAGGAATGCATTTTTGTTGGATATCTAGAGGGAGTGAAGGGATACATGTTATTATATACTATTTCAGATACACTATTCATTTAAAGGATTGTTAAGTTTTAAGAGGGTCCTTCACAGGTACTTTCAGGGCATTCTACACCTCCATCTCCACCACCACTAGTTGTGAAACTTCGTGAGACTTCTTCCGATTAGATTTTTGATCAAATATATGAATAATATATATCTAATATTTATGATCAACAACAAGAAGTTGCAGGTCTAGATCATCGACTACGATGGGCACAACCGACTCTTCAGGTAGTAGGTGATCTAGTGGGTGATCCTGTCGATCCATAGAGAACCAGATCTCAGTTTGTGGAGCCTCCATATGATTTTACTACCATGGAGTCATTATTGCCTATTTATTGTTATATGGTACTTGGATCGGATCCTGATTCTTATGCAGAGGCTAAAGGAAACCCCTATTGGGAGGAAGCTATGAAAGAGGAGTACAACTCCCTAATAGAGAACAACACATGTGAGTTGGTTCCTCTACCTTCCAACATGAATCTTGTTATATGTAAATGGATTTTCAAGACAAAGAGGGATACTAATGGATACATTACAAAGAATAAGGCTCAGTTAGTAGATAAAGGTTTCTCACATGCACAAGGAATTGACTATGAGGAGCACCGATTGCCAAGATCGATTCCATTCGATTAGCTCTAGCTATTGCAACAACGAGAAAGTGGGATGTACACCATATGGATGTGAATAATCCATTCTTACATGGAGATATTAATGAGGAGATATATATGGAGCAACTTGAGGGATATTTTCATGATCCATCATTAGTTTGCAGGTTAAGGAAGTCATTGTATGGACTTAAGCAAGCACCTTAGGCATGATATGCTAAAATGGACTCTTATCTTCTCTCTAAAGGTTTTCTTAGATGTAGATCAAATCCTAATGTGTATATGATGAGGAAAACATATTCGATTCTACTGATAGTTCTATATGTATATGATTTACTCATCACATGGAGCTCAACCTCCTCCATTGCTATAGTGAAGATTGTTTTGCATGACAAATTTTCTATGGCATATATGGGACTGATACATTACTTTCTTAGTCTTGAAATCAACCAGAATGATTCAGGAATCAAGATGTATCTGTCCAAGTATGTCAGAGATCTACTTGATAGGTTTCAGATGACATATTGCAAGCCAACTCCAACACCCTTTCAGTCAGGGGTTAGACTAGAGGATGTTGGTGCATCAACTTTGGTTGATTTTACTAGATATAAACAACCGGTGGGGAGTTTTCTCTACCTTACACACTCTCAAACAGAAATATCTTATGCCAGTTGGATCAGTTTTCAGGTAGATGTAGGAGCCTCATGAGCTTCACTAGAAGGAAACAAACATGATTCTCAGATATGTCAAGGGGACAACCAGTTTTGTTATACACTACGCAACATGATCTTCCTTGGATTTTGTTGGTTACACAGACTTAGATTGGGTAGGCGATAACACTGATTGAAAGTCAACTTTAGGATATGTACTCTACCTTGGATCATGACCTATCTGTTGGTCAAGTAAGAAGCAATCAACAATTGCTTTATCATCAACAGAGGTAGAGTACATGGGTTCAATGAATGTTACTACTCAGGATATTTGGTTGCAACACTTTCTTACAGAGTTGGGAGTTCATTTTCATCATTCGAAAGTTATATGGTGTGATAATAAGAGTAATCTCAAGCTGTGTAGATAACCAGTTCATAGGCAATAGACCAAGCACATCGAGGTTCATATTCACTTTATTCGAGGACAAATTCAGGATGGAGTCATTGATATGTAGTTCTATCCATATTCAAAGCAAGTGGCAGACATATTTACAAAGCCTTTCACCGAACACAAGTTTTTCTCATTGAGGGACATTATAGGAGTGAAGGATACATCAACTTAGCAACTGAACATGTTATCATTCTTTTCTTGTTAGCAACATATTTTGAGGGGGGTTTTGTTCCCACTGGGTTTCCCCTTTTGTTATGCATCTATACTTGTACTTGAGTACCTAACATGGCTTCATATTTCCCGGGCTCATCATTTTTCACACCCTGGTTGTGTTTGACAGGGGGTGTTGGGGTACACTCTCAACTACATACTTAGTGACATACTCATTTTTTTTCCATTTTTCCTACTATTTTGGAGGACTGCTATTTATATCAAGTTTATTTTTAGTTAGTGGATTCCTATATGTAATACCATGGGAAAATACCATGGGTTTCCAAAACCATGGGCTCATAAACCACCATTAGAAAAATTCCTATTTTTTTTTATCTACCATTAGGCCAATTCCTATTTTTTATCCACCATTAGGCAAATTCCTATCTTTTAGGAGATAATTCCTATTTCCTTAATTTTAGGAGATATTTCCTATTTCAGGGCTATAGATCGCACTTTAGTAAGGATATTAGCCTCCTATGGAATTTCACATTACCCATATAATAATTGGAGTTAACTTGCTTCACTTATTTAGTGAGTTTCCATAATTAGCAAATTCTCACTTAGTTAGGACTTTAGTTCCATTCGTGGACTCTAGTCTTATTCTAGGAGATTTTTTCTATTATCGAATGCATGTTGAATTCATGTAGAGTTCCCACTAAGTTCACACCTATATTTTTGACCTTTACTTATTATTAACAACTTTTGACTTTAGTTAAATTTTTCTCTCTCCTCTCCCTCTTTTGCAATTAGCTAATGAAGTATTTCATTCTCACAATTAGATTTAATCCTACACTCATTACTTCAAGTTACTTTCGTTTTGAGATGGTTTGTGACCATGTATAAAACAATTAGTTATGACAATATATTAAAATTGATTCAATATCAATATTACATTTTGGTTATTCAACAAAAGTTCGTATTTGTGACCTGAAATAGTTGCAGGAAATTGAAAAAAATCCAAGTTTTTTTTTTTTTTCGAGTGAATCTCCCTAAGTCAAAAGGAAGATTAAGGGAAAACACACTTCAAAATTCAACTACGGCATATGTAAATATAGACACGGATTTAACAAGTTTGTAGATAAATCTAAACTTCAATAATAATGAAAAATAATGTCTCATACATTACAACCTATATCCAACTTTTTCTTCATAATGGAGAAGAAAATATATAATATCAAGATTGAGACATATAATAAGGAAAAAAATAAAAATAAAATTATCCTAAAGGCCCCAAGGGTTTACTAACAAATATGTAGTCCCATTAAGTCCGTATGTAAATATAGTGAAAATGAGGAATGAGTTGATATTTGAATATTGTGACATAATGAACTCACAATAGGTCAACTACGAGAAAATGTGCAAGTTTGGAAGGATCTTCCTAGTACAATGCTTCTTTTCTT
Organism: Picea engelmannii; assembly: GCA_009831015.1. Classification (NCBI taxonomy): domain Eukaryota; kingdom Viridiplantae; phylum Streptophyta; class Pinopsida; order Pinales; family Pinaceae; genus Picea; species Picea engelmannii. The sequence goes on along the minus strand of WSFP011242765.1, from coordinate 49,162 downwards.
ACTCTTTCCCCTTTTGTATATACTTATCAAAAGATTTGATAATGAGGGGATCGATATAGATTGAGATTGTTCATCTCCTAGTTGCTATTAGATAATTATAACTTCCATAAACATTTAAATTTTTTTCTTTTATCTTGTTGCATATGAGTCCCATAATAATATAGCAATTTGGACAAATATTCACTAACATCTCCTAAAAGTTACTAAACTTATTGTTTGCACATAATGGATTTTTCAATATCTATCATTCTAGCATAGTATGAACCTCAATTATCTTACATAATATCCAAAATATATTACAAAATCTCCTCTCTTTCATTCTCAAAATTTATTGGTAAATTGAATTGGGTTAATTTAGGTGAAGCTAGGTTGTGTTTTTCTTTTCCCCTTAATTACCTTATTCAAATCATTTTTTAATGTCCAATTCCTTTAAGAAATGGTTCCATGATAGAATTACCTTCTCAATTCTGATTAAGCCTAGGTGTTTTTATTTTGTTTGTTCCTCTTTATTAATACTTCATAAATAACTGATATATTTAATCACAACGCTTGTATAATGGTTTATCTCTAGTCCTTCCCTCTTTATTAATACTTCATAAATAACTGATATATTTAATCACACCGCTTGTATAATAGTTTATCTCTAATCCTTCCCTCTTATATGTGTCAAAATTTGTAATTATTAAGTAGGTACACAATAAGTATGCAAAATAAATTTATAATTTGTAATTATTAAGTAGGTACACAAAAAGTATGCAAAATAAATTTATAATTATTAAATAGGTACACAAAAAGGTATGCAAAATAAATTTATGTTTGTCGAATATGTGGATTTGGAGATTTTGGAATATTGGCATTTGTGAACATCTTGGCATGAGATAATCTAGTGGTAACCAATATATTTTCAAAAACCGATATATTTTTGAAACTTTTTATTTATCCCATTAAACAAGATATATCTAGCAATAAATAAATTTTTTCCCTATAATACTATTTAATTTGAAATACATTTAATCCAATTTGAAATACATTTAATCAACTAATATATATTCCAACCTATACACTATTAATTTAATATGGAAACTATCCAATTTAAAATACATTTAATCGACAAATATATACTCCAACCTATACACTATTAATTTAATATGGAATTTGTCCGACTAATATATATTCCAATCTATATACTATTAATTTAGTACAGAATTTGTCTTATGACATGTCTAAGTATGGATTCCTTCACTATATACTATATGTCAGTATGGATTCTTAAATGTTTTTTCTTTTGTGGTAGTCTCAAGTTGATTTTTATTATGGATTCTTAAATGTTTATTCTTTTGTGGTAGTCTCAAGTTGATTTTTATTGAATGTTTTTTTTGTTTTTTAGTCCCAAGTTGATTTTTTTTTATTAAATGCTCTTTTTCTTTTGTGGAAGTTTTAAGTGGATTCACTTTTTCTTTTGCGGAAGTTTTAAGTGGATTTTTATTGAATGTTTTTTTTTTTTGAAATTTTAAAGTGATAAAGAGGATTGTGGTTCATTTTTTTTTTATTATATGGAGAATGTTGGTTATCATCCAACAATATATATTCAAGAAATTGTGGAATTGTGTTAATTAATAAAAAACAATAAAAAATACAACAAAAATATAAGTGAATGGAGGGTAAACTATAATAAAAAAAACACAACAAAAATATAAGTGAATGGAGGGTGGACTGATCATTTTTATTAACAAGATATAAGTGAATGGAGGGTGGAATGATCATTTTCATTAACATCTTATCATTTCCATTAACATCATTAATATTAATACATGGTTTGTTTAGTTAGGTAATTGGATTTGTTGCCTAACTCTTTATTGACATAGACCTTACTTTATTTGTTCATACATATTATTTTATTAATTAAATCATCATTAGAGAAAACATAAGGTTTAAAATGAACCTTCTATAACAATAACATATACAACTTCATATTATATTATAGGTGTGATCTAATGAAGTTTTTGTAGAGTTTTGAAATGAGCGTTAAATATAATAATGAAATATTTATATTATTATGTGTGCATAATATATGATATAGTGCCAAAACATTTTAAGTTATATAAAATCTTATTTAATATATATGATGATTTATTATTTAAAATATTTTGTTATATGATTTATTATTTGTAATATTTTGTATATTCAATATTAAATTTAAAATTTCATTATTATTTATATATATGATCTTTACAATAGTATGATGTTAAAATTTATACTTTCACATGTGTATACATTGGAAAATGTTTGAAAGAAAATCTCTTAAAAAAATGTATTTTATTGACTAAAACATGAAATTACACATTTCAAGGTTAAAAACCATAAATATGTTTTTTACCTTATTATGACTTCATTAAAGTGTCGAGTGTGCATACTCGTTGGATGTGAGATATAATTATGTATCCAATGAGTACCAAGACAATAGTTTTAGTGAACATACAGTGAGATAAACTAAAAATACATGAAAACATAATTTATTTTTTTATTTTTTCTCCCAAATACTAAACATAATAAAAAATATTATAATTTTTCTATTAAATGTATTAATAACATAAAATACTTATCATCTTTCAATGTGATAATATTACAAGTTGAAGCACAGAGTAAGTTAATAAGTGGACAAACTCAACCTCTTTTCAATGGAAATTTTACTCAAATCTATTAGGATTTTTTTTGGAAGTTATAGTTCCACCTAATTGAAGAGAACTTTTACCATGGAACCTTTCCTTTGGGGTTTTGGCCCATTTTAAGATGATCCAAATATTTGAAATTTCAAAAACATGAGTGGATCATGGTGGAACTTTATCTCATCTAAAAAAAATGAATTGATTGGAAAGGTTGAATTTGTCCATGTATTAACTCACTCAGTGAACCCCATATGATCTTAATAAATGTGATGTTTATTTATTTTAATGAGTAGAGGTAGTGATAATATAAAATAATCTATATGTATTATTCTAGGGATATTTAACAAATCTCGAGAAGATCTCACCAAGATCTTAACCATAGGGGGTTTAAATATTGTTAACCGTTGTCAAATGAAAATAGGACATACAATCATGTTTGACTTGTATAACTCCAACTCAATGATTATAATTGATCAAATGTCTTGAAATTCTATTGGTTATTGAATTTCCTACTCGAAAACGACCTTTTCTTCTTATGAAGCACATTTTAAACATCATGTTTCCTCTAATGTTTATGATCTTTTGTTCACCTAAGTCACTAGAAACATAAAAACCACTTTATAAATTATGTGATGATATTGAGGCCTTAGAGGCCCTCTTAATCTCTCCCTTGGAATTATATGCTTTATTTGTCCTCAATTCAACCACTTAGCAACATCCCATGCCTTCGTTCCCACTAAAGTATCCTCGTTGTGCACCAACCATGGATAATGATCTACATATGTAAATCTATTGCAACAATGATTTGTTGGATAAGGGATGCATGTATACAAGGTTTATAGTGACTCATTACTCCTCATTATTTGTATTTTTCCCAATAGGTTCCTTTAGTAAAACCAACAAAAATCATGAGCCAGGTGGTCATTTAGGGCATTTTAGAAATAGTCTAGATATTTGTAGTTTTTGGATCATTATATTCCAATACATTTTTGGGGCCTTTCCAATTATTTTTCACAATTTTTACATCAAATTCTCAGGGAATTGATTTAGTATTTTCTATCCAAAGATTTAAAAATAGATTAGTGAAAAATTATGATCTCAATAAGGCCCCCCCTTTGTTTTGGACAACTTAGATTTATCCAACTCATCATTTTGCTTAGCCCTAACTTCATTTTAGGGTTAGGGTTCTTGTATATTAGGTTTTTTCCTATCATGCATTTTTTCCAATATTATGTAATGTGGTTTCATCTTTTGTTAAAGGATTTTTGTGAATGCACATAGCCATCACATCTCTTCAGAATGAAAATGCAAATCTTCTGGAGTATCCACCGTAGGCATTTAGTTTGTAAGCCTTTCAAATCCATAACAAGATTCATGATCATGACAAAGAGTCATCACAATGACAATGGATTTGATGAATAAATAATAAATAAGACTGATAGTATTAGAAAAAATAAAGGTCGGCTAGATTTAAATATACTAGACATCAACTAGAAACCCCAAAATTGCTAAACAGAAAGCAATTCATTAATAATGATAAAAATAAAGATTAAGGGTTAGAAAACATACCAAAGACTCTATTATATTAAAATATATTATTATTAGATCAATTTACGATATTATTAATAAGAAAATATTGTATTATTAATACTTTCTATTTAGTAATTTTAGGGTATCTTGTTGATATCTAGTTTATTTAAATCCAGTTGACACTTGTTTTTTCTAATCCGTCATGTATTTTTATTATTTATTGATCAAATCCATTGTTCTTTCCGATGACTCTTTGTTTTGATGATCAATCCTTTTATAGATTTGAAACATCAACATATTAAATGGCTATTGTGGATACTTCAAAATATTTGTATTTTGAAAAAACACACCACGAAAATATTAGAACTGTAATCACATTTATTCTTAGAGATAAACTACCACCATTCTAGCTACTGTGTCTTAATGTGTTCATTGTAGTGTTTTAAAGCATTTTATTCATTAATAGAATTTGGTTTTCATTGTAATACTAATAATACTTTACTTTCAATGCTATATCTCATGTTCTTTTCAATATTGTGTTCTTTCATTGGCCTACACTTTTCAAACATTCCCACTGTTATGTTAGAAAAAGTAAATTTTGTCAATTGTGTCATGGAAAGGTAAAATAACCAATTATTCCTTTGCATTCATTGACAATCGATACACTTTTTGCGTAGTGGGGATTGGACATTATTGGTAAAATAAATCCTAAATATTCAAAGTAACACAAGTACATTTTAACAACAATGGATTATTTCACCATACGACATAAAACATTCCTTCGATCCACGTAAATGAAAGTGTAATCATATAGTTTTTGGAATAACACCTTATAACCATGTTTGGTATTCCTTATATTCTAGTGTCTGATGATGCATCATATTGTTTTCATTGAAACTAATTGAATATTCCTTAGATAAAGGAACCATCATTGGATATTCAACCAATTACTGTCCTTATAGGAATGGGGTAGCTAATCCCACCAAAACAACCTCATTTAAATTATAAAAAGGATTGTAGTTGACCATCATCATAACTAACATAAGGATATTCTTAATTCTCTATGACTATATCAAGTTACTCCCAAAGATTCTCTAGGTACATTTCCTTATTTTATGGTGTATAGGAAAGAAACCATCCTTCCTCCAAGCATTTTATTTTCTTCTCTTCAACTATTCCAATATGCTAGGGGAAAAGTTCCTGAATCCTCCAGAATAGAATTGACACCTTACTCAATTTAGAAAAGGTGTGAAAAAGATAAACATAAATTTGCATCCCATCAAGAAATTGTTAAAGGTGGTTTGATAAACACTCCATCGAGAATAAGGACTTTTAGATTATTGGAGATATTACACACCCACCTAGTATTTATTTTCCTAAGTTCATTTGTCTATGTTGAGGGCACCCCTTGGTTTGAAATATTCTCCCTTAGATGAGAATAATATCCCCTAGATGAGGGTGCCACATCCTCTTCATTCATTACTCAGTTGTACTTTAGTTAGACTAGTGGAGTCAAGTCTCGCATGGAAACCTCGATATTATCACCAAGTGTTGCATGCTCACCTTGGGATCATCACCAGGAGGGATCACTTCACATGCATGAGGCTAGGAGAGAGATACACATGTGATTTCATGGTATTCTCTCCACTCCACTTGTGTGAGACAATTATGATGACTCCATGGTTTGTTAACTAAGACTAGGTTGTAGTTCACTCTTGTTTCTTTCAGTGTGTGTCCACATCTCTCTAGATCACTACAATGGTGCATTAGTTCAACCATGTAGAGTATCTCATGCGTGTTTTTCCATTCTCTCATTTGTTTAATACAATTCCTTCATTCTTTCTTCAATTCTTCTCAACTTTGCAAGTTTGTCATTCATTGTTTCTAGCTAGATTATTTGTGCTGATTTCACTCTAATTTCACATGGAATCAAAGCCCATACAAAAGATTGAAACAATAAAAAATAATGGAATTTCTGTTGTCACCAATTCTTACACCATACAAATATTTCTATTGGATGCTAAAGATTCTACTTCAACTCATAAGAAAAGGCTTATATCGAATAACTATGGAAACATAAAATGAACCAACATTCGCCATTGAGAAAACCAAATACTTCAACTATATGGATGAAGCCTTCAGTCTCCTTTGATTATCTATCTCTCCCGAATTGTTATTTCACGTTGAATCATCCACAACTCCAAATGATGTTTGGACTACGCTGGAGGCACTCTTTCAAAAATAGGATGAGATGTGTGGCCACATTCTTGAGAATGAGTTAAACTCATTAGATCCAAGAAATTTTGAGAAAACACAAGACTTTTTCGCGAGGTTCAAATCATTGCTACTTCAACTCAAAGGATGCAGAATTGATAAATCAAAGCAATAAAATAAATTGATTATTGCTATTCTATCAAAGTTGGGTCCAAAATATGTTGTCTTTGTCTTTGCATTTCACATAGTAAGGCTTACAACATGTGAAACCTAGACAATGCCAAAATTGGATGCATTAATTGAGTCCTTGATGCATGAGAAAGACAATCTCATCAAGATGGAAACACTCAAATACTCCAAATCCTATGCACTTTTTGTGCATGAAAGCGACAAGTCAAACTCCAAATCCAATCAAAAATCAAAGGGAAATGTTGGAGCTGCGTGTAGGTTGTAAGACTTTGGGTTCGAGTTATCTTTAACCAACAAAACCCACAGGACATCAACCCTTTTAGAGTCACCTTCTTGCATAGATGAAGTCTCACCCGAAGTATCTATTGGGACTGTGAAAACCATGCTTCTGCAGTATTGAGGGAATGGGAGGTGGCCATCTTGTTCATTCTTCTTTATAATTTATGTGCACGAGATTCTATCCTTGTTTCTTATTAACCACTTAGTGATTCAGATTCATACTATCATTCTATTCCAGATTATGTATGCTTAATTGGTGTAACAATTATGAACATTGCACCATGTTTAACCATAAGAAAAATCTATTCTACGATGCATTCAAATAGAATCCATAAGAAAACGTATAAAAGATAGACAAAACAAGATTCAATATCATCTTCTTAGCATTCATTCATTGATTCTTCTCATCAACAAGATGTTACATTCAAGAAATCCGAAACCTAATCATATGGAGGAACCCCTCAAAAGGAACCACACTCGAGAGAGAGGAACCTCATTTTTACAACCTGTTACATATTTATACAAAAATATAGGGCTAAAAACCCTAATCTGTTCTTCCCAAAAATACCCCATTACAATGCATACTTCCCTTAGCTAACTGGCTGTTCGGGTTGCTTTTCCCTCTGCATGTTGCTTTATGTTGTTCTTCTATTTTTGGAATGTCTAGTTGTCATCCTTCTGTCATGCTTTATTCTCTTGATTTCTTCTCTTGGTTTATCCTCTATCGACTTTATTCTTCTATTTTCTTTATTATCTTGTCCATGCATTGTATTCCTTCTACGCACTTTCCTCCTTTTGCACACAACCCTTCTGGATGCGCCTTAACTACGCACTCCCTAGCTTTCCTTCTTCTTCTGCACTTTCCATCTGTTAGCACCATCATTTTTTTAGTTAGAGTCAGTCATAGATGAGTCATGGTCCCTGTGTCAAAGCGTGTGAGGTCAGGTATTGGACAACGAATGGGTCGAAGTCAGCAAGTGGCCGGTTTGGCCCTTGGATTCGAGAAAGGGCATCAGAATCAAACATGTGTAAACGGTAAAGGTCTTTTCCCAAAATGTAGATTCCTGTTAGAAGCGGGGATTTTACGTGCCAAAGGTCGAAGAAAGTTGTTATAATAAGGGTCACATCAGCAGATACAATGACCATCATCACCTCATTATGAAGTCAGAAAGGATAAGAAATAATGATTCTCATATCACGTATACTCTACAGCTCTTATCATCTGCACTTTACAAACTCTGAAGTGTACCCGTCGTGTGAATGTGCTGTGCAAATCTTCGACCTACTTCAAAACTTCTCGTCACCATGGATTCAGTGTCCCCTGTCATGATTCCATCCCTCACTTGTTCAGTTATAAATGCCAGTCGCTGTGCATGTATTCTATTTACCAGCCGAGCTTATGCGTTTTCTGTAACTTTTTCTACAAGCCCTGAGTTTCTCACTGCGGGAAAGACGATTTCCATCAGCTATGTCACAAACTGGCTTAGTCAAGATTGTCATTTTTTGTCCTTCTTAAATCATGGTTTGGAGCCTATCGGAATTGGTCACAAGTTAGTCTGTCAGATGACAAGTCATCTCACGGTCATCCCCTCATCCTTAGAGTTCTTGTCATTCCCAAATTCTTTTTCACACTCCTCTATTGCGATGAGCCTATCATCGTCATTGTCACAAGGTTGATCTGTTCCTGCACCAAGAGTCTTCGTGGTGCCTGGGGGTCTCACAGTGAATTCCCAAAGTCATTCTCGATTATCACGGAATTTTCTGCTGCCACCTCTCCGATCGGTCTAGGATAAGAATATCATTATCCATTTTCCGCGCGAAGGGGGTGTCATCTTCACTACTGTGCACACAGAATGAACACACATTGCACCATGACGACATCCCAACGCATAAGGAAGAGGGCGCAAAGTGGAAAACCTGTGAGGTCCGAGCCTCAAGACTTGGCATTGATAAATGAAGATTTGAATGTCAGAGCGTCTTTTGAATAGGTCAGATGCATGCTATATTGCAAGAAAATCCAAGGATACAATGTGAAGCTAGTGGAATCGATTGCACTCAAATTTAACTGGTTCCGCGTGGTTTTTGCAAGAATCACATTCTAGGTGACAGAGGAATTTCTATCAGCTGCAACAGAGATCCCTCCATGTGGTGAAAGGTGGTCTAAGGGCATGCCTTTAGACGTGCTATGCTACAAATAATTCATTAAACCAAACTGCCTAAACGGGAAAATCAAAACGGGTGTTCCAAGTCGATATCTACGGGAGACTTTCCAGAAACTCTTGAAGGTGATTAGAAAGTATTTCACCTGTGAAAGAAGGTCTGATAGAATACACCCGCATCACATCAGATTGCTGATGCATTTCGCAAGAAAGAGGCCATTGAACCTACCTTTCTTCTTGGACCAAAGTCTAGGAGGAATGGCAGACAACGTCCAAGCCAAAGCAGACCAGTCAACAAAGAACTTATCCCATATCTCAGTAATGAAATTGTTGATAGTCGAGGAATTAGGGCAACTAGGAAAGAGCTGGGATTCATTTATGATTTCAACCGACATCCCCAGGGACCCCAAAGTAGATCTCCCTCTACCCACGAGAAAAGAAACATCTCACAGTGCAGAGGCAGAAATAGAAAGGGTTACAGAAAAAGGAAAGACAATGGAAGCCTCATCCCCCGAAAAACCAATACCTCAGAAAATTGGTAGGCCAAGGAAGAATAGAGAGATAGGGGAGGCCTAAGCTCCGAGCGAACCGCGTGCCAAATCGATCGTTGATGATTTACTCATGCGCACTTTTTGACTGGAATCTGTCAAAGGTTCAAGCCAATAAACCTACGACAGACGGAGAAGGTCGAACACTGAAAACATGGATATTCGTGAGCCATCACAACAACTAAAGCAAGCACAACTCGCTATTGCTGAGCTGTACCAAGAGAACAGGGAGTTGATAAAGAAGTTAGCAGAGAGGACCGTCGAGACATCAACATCACAAAGCCAAGAAGGGAATGCAAATTTTCTCAAGCGGTAGCTCAGAGAAGCGCAAGACACGATCATCTAGCTGGGCAAAGCACAGAGAATGTTAGAGGAGAAAATCGCAGAGCATTTCAAATAATGTGGATCAGACATAGAAAATTTTTATGCAGCTCTAGCCGGTGCTCAAGTGAAGCTGAAGGTGAATGAGGTCTTGCCAAAACATGTAAAGAATCTGAAAAGGTACAACTGGTCTCTCAGAAAAATGCTTAGAGATCATGACTACAGATAAGACCAGAAACATAATTGATTCGATCTTGTTTTTGTCTTTTTGAACGTGGCGCAAGATTCTTGTCTCCCCATGTCCTATTTCCTCTTGGGAGGTAAGGAATATGATGTGTACCTGTGCGACAGATATACATTGCTTAGATGCTGAAAACCTACCTGTCGCGAAGGACAAGTGTAGGATGAACACACAACAATTTTGAAGAAATGCATTGTCCCTTGACCGTCATTTCCATCCTGGAAACACAAGTGATAGTCCACAGTTACCCGCCACATGCACACCACAACCAATGATCGCGCGACATCAGTCAAATCCATTACACTGGGTGGAAGGAGTCTGACAAGTGCTCGATCATTTGGGTGACCTTTCAAAGGAGAGGCGTCTACACATCACTTGTTAATGATGAAATCTTGCTAATGACCGAACCATCATGGAAAATACGTCGGTCATTTCATGATTGGGTACAATCATTTTTTTATTCTTAGTAAGTGCCATCTGAAGGATCATATGACAGAGAATAATCAGAGCCTAATTTCTAGGAGTAGTAGTTGGGGGCATGGAAGCCCAAAAAACACATCCTTTTTCTATTTATTGCATCTTTTGAATGTATGCGAGGTTGGTTGGCAAAGTAATGTAGACAATGACTGTTGAATGTAACTTTCGAACTCGATTGAATTTTAATGCAAAGGTCCTGAGACTTTGATGAAAATATTATAATGGTAGTGGTTTGATGTATTGTGATCTCTCTTATGTATGTGTTTCCTGTGTTCTGTATATCCATGTCTGTATTCTGTTTAAATCAGAATGTTTTATAAGTCTAGAATTCATTGCGTGGTGCTCTAGAATTCGCTATTTAGACGCTTGTGTTTTCTTCTAAGTTTTTAGTGCTCTGTAAACTTCGTTCGATTGAGAAAATGAATGACATAGGCAACCTACAAACCAAATTTAAGGCCATAAACTAGCCTTTCTGACCTAGAGAGGGCTCTCTCTGAGACTTCATCTCTATACAGGTTATGGCTTTAAACTATCGGCTAGATTTAACACTTTTGTACAATATTTCTGGTTCTATTGGCGAAAGAAAAACAATACCCTGGGCTATGGAGTCAATTTAAGAAAACGATAGAAACAAATGACTTAGTGACTAAACTTGAGAGGATAAAGGCTAAGTAAGTAACAATCTTTCAGTTAAAAATCGTTTTGTGTGGCGGGAGAAAAAAACAAGAAGAAACTCGGAGCACTGTCGGGGATGAATTCAGAGTTCACTTTTAGAAGAAACATAGTCGTCTAAATGCCGCAAATCTAGAGCACTGCACGGTGAATTCTAGATTTGAAATCACGTTTCGATTTAGACAAAATACAGATATGAATATAAATAACACAGGAAAGCACATACACAAAGAGAGAGTACAATACATCAAACTGCTACCATTAGAATCTTTTCGTCAAATCTTCAGGACCTTTGCATTAAGTTTCAATCGAGTTAAAAAGCTACATTCAATAGTAATTGTCTACACTGTTTTGCCAACCAACCTGGATTACATTGAAAAGATGAAATATATAGACAAGGGTGTGCCGCTCGGGCTACCCTACTCTCTAACTACTATCCCTAGAAATTAGGCTCTGACTATTCTTTGCTAGATGACTCTTCGTATGGAACTTTACTAAAAATAGAAATTGACTATACTCAATCGCATAATAACCGACGTCTTTTCCATGACAGTTTGGTCACCGGCAAGGTTTTATTATTAAGGAGTGATGTGTCGATGCCTATCCTTTGATAGGGTATCTGGACGATCAAGTGCTCTGTCAGACTCCTACCTCCCATTTTAACGGCCTTGATTTCCATCGCGCGATCATTTGCTGGAGCTTGCATGTGGCGGGTAACTGCGGACTATCGTAGGTGCTTCCAAGATGGCAATGCCAACTAGGGGGCAACGCCTTTCTTCAAGCTGTCACGTGTCCAGTGTACACCTGTCCTTTGTAATAGATGGGTCTCCAACATTGCGCGTCGTATGCTTGCCACGCGACTACCTATCAGAGTCCCGACTTCCCAGTAGAAAACATGACACGGGGAGACAAAAAATGCACCATGTTTGAGGAGACAAAAATGGATTCGGTCGATCAAGATTCTGGCCTCTTCTGTAGTTTTGATATCTAGAGCATTCTCCTGAGAGACCAATTGTGCCTTTTCAGATTCATTACTTGTCTTTGCAAAAGCGCATTCCCTTTCAACCTCTTCTGCGCACTGGTCAGAGATGCACAAACGTTTTCCAGGGCCGGTCCACATTCCTTGAAGTGATTTTCATTTCTTTCTTCTGACATCCTCTGTGCTTCACGCAACTGGATGATTGTGTCTTGCGCTTCCCTGAGCTGCGTCTTGAGCCAAGTCATGTTTCCCTCTCGACCCTGTGATGTTGATTCCTCGAGGATCTTCGCTGCTAACTGCTGTCTTAGCTCCCTGCTTTCCTAGTATAGCTCAACAATAGCGAGTTGCGGTTGTTTTAGCTACTGCAATGGTTCACGAACATCTGTTCCTTAAGTGTACATCCTTCTCCTTCTATCGTAGGTTTCTCAACTTGGACCTTCAACAGGTTCCATCCGAATGACGTGCATAAGTAACTCTTCGACGCATGACTTTGTGCACAGATTGCTCAGGACTTGGGCCTCCCTAGTCTCTTTTCTCTTCCTTGGCATGCCCCTCTTCCGAGGTATTGACTTTTGGGGATATGGGGCTTGTAATGTCTTTCCTTCCTCTGCAACCCTTCCTATTTCTGGCTCTGTGCGACGGGATGTTACCTTTCCCACAGGTGAAAAGGAATCTCATTTGGGGTCCTTGGGGATGCCGAATGTGAGCAGAAACGAATCCCAGTTCTCACCTAGTCACCTCAACTCCTCAACTATCAACAATTTGATTAGTGAGACGTGAGATAGCTTCTTTTTCGGTTGATTTACTTCCATTTGGACGTTGTCCGCTATTTCTCAGAGGCTTTGGTGTAAGAAAAATGATAGGTTCAATGGTCTCCTTCCTGTGAAATGCATCAACAATATGATGTGATGTGGGTGTATTTTGTCAGACCTCCCTTCACATGTGTAATATTTTCTAATCGCCCTGAGGAGCTTCTGAAAAGGTTCATGTAGATATCTACTTGGAATGCCCGCTTCAAATTTCCCGTTTAAACAATTTGGTTTGATGAAATCATGGTAGCATAACGCATCCAAAGGCATGCCTTTAAACCACCTCTCACTGCGCGGAGGGATATCTGTTGCGGTTGACAAAGTTTCCTCCATTACCTGGAATGTGATTCCTGCAATTACTGCGCGAAACCCGTTGAAAATAAGTGCGAACTGTTCCCCCAGTTTGACGTTGAATCCTTGGATTTTCCTACAAAAGACCATGCATCTGACCTATTCAAAAGACGCTCTGACCTCTGTATCTTCATTTACCAACTTCAAGTTTCGAGGTTTGGGCCCCACATTTATGCTACTTAGCACACCTTTCGTTATGTTCTGGGATGTCTCCATGGTGCACCACGTATTTGTTCTGCACACGACGGATTTAGCATGGATCTAAGGCAATAATCTTGCTTGAACCGAGTTTGTGATGCAACTGAAGGCAATGAACTTTCCAGCCACGAGAAACTTAGGACTTGCAGGAAGAATTACAGACAATGCATAAACTTGGCTGGTGAACATAATACATGCAGAGAAACTGGAATTTATAACTGGGCGGGAGAGAGCTGGAATTGTGCCAGGGGACACTGAATCCATGGTGATTGGAGGTACACTTCAGGGCATGTAAAGTACAACTTATAAGAGCTACAAAGTATACATGATATGAGCACCAAGATTTTTCATTCTTTCTGACTTCATAATGAGATGATGATGGTCATTGTGCCTGCCGACATGAATTCTATTTAACAACTTGCCTTGAACTTTGGCTCATAAAACCTTCTCTTCTGACAGGACCCAACTCTTTGTGAAAAGACCTTTAACACTTACACATGTTTTGATTTTGACATCTATTCCCGAATCCAAGGGCCAACCGACCACTTGCTCACTTCAACCCTTTTGTTGTTCGGTACCCGACCTGACACACTTTGACACATGGACCATGAATTGACTAAGACTAACTCTAACTGAAAAAATGACGGCGCTAACAACTGGCTCCAATGGGGATGCCATCCTCCCAGTGAGGTGACAAAGAAAAGCAGACCAAGTGCCTGACCATTGGGCCTTATTCAACTTCCATACTTTGAAACAATGGAAAAGAAAAACACAACCTAGACCTTCTTGACATAGTTTCGACTAGACTCAACATAAACTTAGGGCAGTCACTCTAGGCTTTAATTTTCTGCTGACATACTAAATCAAAATTAATTATTTGAAAACAAAAAATGAAACAACTATTTACAATGACATGAAAAATGAAACAGACCTTACTGAACCATATAGTGTTTAAGGAACCTCCCATTTACATGCCCTCCGCCAATGGATTCTCCATTAATCTCTTCTAACAGATATGCATTGTTCACATGGTATGCACCAATTCTAAAAGGTATCATCCAAAGATGATCAAATTTTCCATGCTTTCCCTTGTCTTTGTTCCTCGCGTCCCACTTTAGCACCAGATCCTCCACTTGGAATTCCTCCTGTTTAGAGTGCTTGTCAAAATTTTTCTTCATTTTGTCTTGGTGAAGTTGTGATCGGTTGTAAACCTTCTCCCTCATATGTTGTGCATGAATCAACTGATTTATCCTTCTCTGAGTGTCGTCTGGATCGACCTCTTGTTCTTGTAGTAACTTCTTGACTGGAAATCCCAGTGAGGGGGGCAAAACTGCATATGTGCCATATACAATTTGGAATGGTGGTGTTGAGATGGAATTTTTGGTAGTGACTCTGTCATACCATAGCACATAAATGAGTTTCTTATGTCATGACTTCTTGTTGTCCTACATGAGCCTTTTGATAATCTTGGTTAATCTTTTGTTGGATGATTCCGCCAATCTGTTACCCTGTGGGTAATAAGCCGTAGAATGTCCTAGGGTTATATTGTAATCGTTACAATTTTTTTTTGTTTTCTTGGACTTGAATGTGGCTATGTTATCCGTGAGGATATTGATAGGGCACCCAAACCTAGACAAGATGTTGGTCTCTAGAAACAAAATGATGATCATATCGGTAGCCTGCCTCGTTGGAACTTCTTTGATCCATTTTGTGAAGTATTCTATAGTCATAAGTATCCAGCTGTGCTGCCCCGAGGATGGCGAATGAATATCTCCTATAAAGTCCAGGCCCCTTTGCATGAATGACACCTCGACCGAGATTGGTTTCAGTGGCAGGGGTTGCAACTTTCTCCTTCCATCGAAGATATGGCACTCGTGGAAACTGGAAACTTCTTTGCATACATCTGCGAAGATGCTGGGCCAATAATAACCTACCCTTAAAATTTTATGCGTGGTGGTTTTCCAGTAGTGATGTCCTCTGCAGTAGCCTTTATGGAATTCTCCGATACCTTGTTCCACATCATCTTCTAGTAAGAAACTCAACAATATCCCTCCTGGATCTTTCCAATATAGAGAGTTATCTGAGATGCAAAACTTAGTAGCCTTCAACTTTAAAAACCTGACCTTGGTCTTACTTAACTCTGGAGGAGGTTGCGGATTCTTCAACACATAAATGATGTCTGTATACCAAGGTGAATCAATGAATTTCTGGGACACCTGCGGGGTTGTTTCTTCTTGAGGATTCTCCGATAGATCAACAATGAATTTTATTCTTAGAACGTCGCAATTCAACCATGCCATCAATTTTGCGAGGCCCTGACCTTTAATCAGTTTTGTGGGCTTGATTTCAAGGTCGTATTCCAGCATGACTGCGATCCACTTCCCTCTTCTTCCCTCAGGTTCAGGCTGAGTCAGGATGTGGTGCATAATCCCTTCCCTCCTTGGGACTACACGATCTCCCAATCTTGGATCTTCAAACTCGTGATTCAGATTGACTCTTCGGGCCTTCAACAGACCCCAAATGCTCAACACATAAACAGGTCCCTTTTGTGTTACCCACATGGTCGACCTACCCATGCCTTCTCTCTTCGATGCTCCCGACAACACCCAATTTCGAGAGTACTAACTCCATGCTAAACCTTTCACTTAGGTGACCATGGGCTATGATTGTAGGCCAACCCTTCACGAATTTGGGCTTCAAAAATATCACGAGCTCTAGTCTCAGCTCTTCCCGAAGTGCTCTTCTTCGAATTTCCGGATTTCCCATTTCGCTTCCATGTGTCCTCTACATAAATAACGGTTGTGATTACTTCGTGACTCCATGAGTTTGTGGATCTTCCCTTACAACACCTCCAAACTTCCCGAATCACGAAGTGCTGAAACACCTTACAACCAACCTTTGCGTAGTTCTTTCGGATCTTACAGTTTGGGATTATTCACCTCCCTCCAGAACGGATTTCGTTCGTGGATTTTGTGAAACCTTAAGGATTCTCCTTCTTGAATATCTTTCACCGATCTCCCTCCTGAGCTTGTCTTACTTAACCTTCTTCTTTGTTCCTCTGAACTATTTCTTTGACACTTAGTCGAAATCTCGACCTGTGCACACCCTGCAACAGGTTCTCTTCCACACTTAACTTCTCCATGGATGATTTCAAACTCTTTGTGGCTATTCTCCAATTGCTTCCCTGCGACTAAATTCACACTAATCCTCCCCAGCTTTCGAGTCTGAAACTATGTCACACACTCCTTGTGGATGCCTATGCCCTCCTTGCATACATAAGTTTCACACTACCTCTTCTGAGCTTCGAGTCGAAACAAACTCGGTCATGCACACCTTGCAGATAGTATGCACGCCTTGCATTCTCTCAATGAAGAGAAACAATTGAGTCTTTTTCAAGACCTCACATATTCATACATCTCGCCATGTAAATACATGCATAAATACAAGAACAAGAAATAACAGAGAGTTGAAAATAAAACAGAAAGTCTACCATTCACTCATTCAGATAGACACATCAACACCACACATTTGGGACAATGTTCCTCTGTTATATTCATTCAACTGAAAGTTACATACATTCATACACTGCTTCTGTGTAGCTCTCAACTTTTTGCTACAATGGAAATCTACACAATAGATTCGACAACCCAACAACAACAACAACTATCGGCTATCAATAGCCTCTTCTAGGCCACAATACAAAGCTTTTTACAAGAGGTTCTCTTCGAGCCTTTCTCTCCAACTACTCTATGCTATCCTATCGAAATAAAAGATTTCAACTACTTAACATTTATTACAATAAATATTTGAGTTAGACAGATAAGAGAAAAAGATCCAGATCTGTACTACAATCCTTCACATTAAATAAAAATGCATTCCCTCATCGATCTTATGCGATGGCTCAGCCTCCGATCATTAAAGATGCTCATAAATCAAAATCTTTTTCAAATATTTCATTAACACACCAACTTTGAAATTCAAAATATTTAAAAATACGCGCTAGTGCGCCCAGCTGTCCTCTGCTTGTGCTTTGCTAGCGATGCTCCTGCATCATACTCCTCTGGCTGAAAAATTCATGGTCCATGAGCTCCTGCATCAACTTTCCATGCTTCTGGATGTCCGCTTCACCAACCCAACTGGCATATTCTACTGGCCGTCCTTTCCACTTCACCAAATATTCAAAATACATTTTCCTTCTGGTCTTCTTACCAATTCGCCGATCCATGATTTGCTCCATCTGTGGCTTCTCTGCTACATGCATTTGTTTCTCCCGCTAGATCTTCTTTTGATCTTCAGATCCTCTGGCTCCATCTCCCCTGTACGGATACAAGTGTCCAATGTTGAATATGGGTGATATACCCACATCTCCTGACAACTCTATCTCATAAGAATTCTCTCACAGGATTTTGCACAGTCCTATCTTTTTCAACTTCAGCTTATTATATGTTCCCCTTGGGAACCTTTCCTTCTTAATATGTGCTAGAACTTGATCTCCAAATTCAAATTCAAGCTTCCTCCTATGTTGATAAGCTTTGTGTTTGTATTCATTGTTTCTCTTCTTCAACTGCTTCTTGATCTGATTATGAAGTTCCTGCATTTCTGTAGTGAAGTCTTCGACTCCAGTGCTCTTAAATTCGCTCTACTCCAAATCTCTCAACTCCGACACTCCTCTCGGATTCATTCCATACACTATTTGAAATGGACTTTTCCCAATGATTCTGTTCACTGATTCATTGTATGCAAACTCTGCTTATGCTAGAATCTGATCCCACTGACTATGGTGTTCATTGACCAAACTCCTTAGAAAATATCCTAAACTTTGATTCACCACTTCGGTTTGTCCATTTGTTTGCGGGTGACATGTAGAACTAAACGATAGTTCTATTCCCAACTTCTTCTAGAACATCCTACAGAAATGACCAACAAATTTGGTATCCTTGTCTGAAACTATACTCCTGGGCAATCCATGGAGTCTTACAATCTCGTTGATAAACAAATTTGCAACATGCGTCGCATCATTGGTCTTCTGGCATGGGATAAAGTGTGCCATCTTTGAAAACATGTTGACTACCACATATATGGAATCACTCCCTCTTTGTGTCCTCGACAACCCCAACATGAAATCCATGCTTATTTCATTCCAAGGCCTCTCTGGAATAGGCAATGACTAATACAACCTAGTGTTTTGCTTCTTTCCCTTTGCACACTGGAAAATATTACACTTGTTCACAAACCTCTTCACCTCTTCTCTCATACCTCGCCAATAATACAAACCGTTCAACTGTCTTATCACCGTAAAATTTTTCAGACAAGATCCAAGTCTCGGGAATTTAGCAAAGCTACACCATCGTGGAAAAGATTGATAGTTTGGAGAATTGATAATTTAGAGGACCGAGACATGTCTAGCGGTGTATGGACAAATGTAGCGGAGGCACAAAAGGTATAACTCGACAGACCATCGATTACAAAATGACCCAAATCAATGGCTGGAGCTCGTATCGGGTGGTAAACTTGCATGTGACTTAACCATATAGAGGCAGACCGAGGAAACCATTGTGGTTTTTAAGATGGATGCGCATGGCCTCCAAAGATACGTCGGGGCGAAAGGCGGGTTGCCTGAAACCATTTTCGCCAAAGCCCCAATGTCACATGTTCCTATGCATCACATCAAACACTCGTGGGGTACCGATGGCAGCTGGTTGAAATCACTCCATCTCACTCCTTCGGTACTTCACAACCGTATAATGTCAGGTGAACACTGCCATATAATGAACTCGAAAGCTAATCATTTGAAATGGATTGGCCAAGCGTGGTAAATAAACGTACCTTTCAGTGAGTCTATCAACGATTCATGATTGGAACTCTATAATTACTCAAGTACGCAGGCATCATTTTATCCATAAGCGAAGTAATCTCTGATTCGCTCAACTCTCTGATTTCTGTAAGAACGTTTCAATGTATACAAATTGGGATACATGGACCAAGCTATACCCGGTGAAACCGATCATTCAGGCAACATGACAGATTTACCTACGAGCAGGAAGGAAAGGGAAATTGCGCATATACTGGAAACTAAATTCCACACAAAACCTGCTACAGACTCAGGATTGGAAGTCAAGCTAAATCCCATCATGAAGGATCTAATTATCAACAGATGAGATGTAAAGAATAAACATACCAAACGACAGAAGAAAGAGATCATAGCCGAAACGACTGAAAGTGTTGGAGAGAATCAACCGGTTTGGTTGGATACTCTAAAGGAGGAGATTGCTAAGCTAAAATGAACTCTCAAGTGGAGATAAGTATCTCCCAACAAGTTTTGGACAGTTGGCACCTAGATATGATGAACCTGCTCTGACAGTTCCTTTAAAATAGGGTAACGGTTATTATAAATCATTTCTTGTTTGTAACTTATCTCTAATCTTAGAAGGATGAGAAGTCTGAACGTTTTGTATTCCACGAAGAAACCTTATCTATAAATATATTACCTAGGGGATATAGAAGTCATGGAGAAAGGAGGAGCCTGCCCTCTGTGCAGGAAGACCTTTGTAAATTTTGAGAGCCAGAATGAATATATAAATGCAAAGGTGGATTTTAGACTATTTATGAAAAGATTCTAACTGGTGGTGTTATGAGTCCTGTTTCCCTTCATAGTATGTGATTCTTGTTATCCTATATTTCATTTTCCATTTTCATCTGTTTAGATTGGAGAACTAGAGGCCCATAATTCATCATTTGATGCTCTCGGCTTAACAATTTAGACTGTTTTATCTCTTCTTAACTGATTCAGAATTCATTATGATAATGCTCTGATGTAGTTATATGTTTATTTTTCTTCTGATGCCATTATAATTTTCGAATATAAACTCAGACTCACTGCCTCATTTCGCCCGTTCCTCTGAATAGTTGTCATGTTCCAACAATGCATCGTTCATTCCAGACTCCATGGCCCAAATGTCATTTTCATTTATCCAGTTATTTTATTCAAAACCCCCCAAAACAAACCAAATCTAGCCACCAATTCCCATAGATATACCCAGTGACACGAGAGAGCCCTCTCTGAGTTGAGAAGGCTAGTGCCTAAGCTCTAAATATGTTTGAAACAGTTACCCTTGTCGTTTGTCTATTCAGCCATTCAAAATTTACGAGGTGCTAACAAACCGGACAAATGTTTTTTCATGGCCGAAATGTCTGGCTAGACCTCCACTATGCTTTTCCTTCAACAAATTATCCCTCATCGAACACTTTGGTATGCACACCTGACATCCCTTGAACAACAACCCATCCTGAATCATATATTCAACCCACTAGATTCTATCTCTGAGTACATGATTTGCACATGCTTCATATTCCTCTTTGAAATCTGGATCATCACGATACATTTCCTTAAGGTGATCAAACCCCAAGGTCTTGACCTGAAATTCCTATAGAATCAAATTTCTCCTGCTCAATGCATCAACAATCTTGTTAGCATTACCATAAATATGTTTAATGAAAAAAGTGAAATTCTGCATAAACTCTATCCACTTATCATGTCTTTGGTTCAACTTCTCCTATTTGGTTATGAATTGTAAAGCTTGATTATCACTATACAAAACAAACGCCTTCGGTACGAGATATTGTCTCCATTTCTTCAAGGCTTGAATTATGGCATAGAACTCTTTATCATATGTGGAGTACTTCTTTTTATCTTCATTCATCTTCTTGCTGAAATACGCAACATGCCTATTATCTTGGCTCAAGACCACTCCTATTGCAACCCCACTTGCATCACATCTCACCTGAAATGTCTTTCCGAAATCTGGTAAAACCATAATCGGTTGTTCCGTTATCTTCTCCTTCAATATGTTGAATCTTTTCTCAACCTCTTCTATCCATTTGAAAGACTTGCGTCTTTTCTTCACTATATCCATCATTTGAGAACTAATCCCACTAAAATGTCTGATGAACTTCCGATAAAAACTTGCCAATCCATGGACGCTTATCACCTAGAAGATTTTTCTCGGTGATAACCATTCTTTGATTTCTTTCACCTTTTCAGGATCCATCTTCAAGTCATTTGAAGAAATCACAAAACCCAAATATATGAGTTATGTCTTTATGAAAGAGGACTTTTTTAGATTAATCAACAACTTCTCTTGCTGCAACCTCCTCATCACCAACGTCAAGTGCCTCAAGTGTTCCTCTTTAGTCTTGCTAAAGATCAATATATCATCCAGATATACAATCACGAACTTGTGAATGAAATCTTTCAACACTTCATTCATCATCCTCATAAAAGTACTCGGGGCATTTGTCAAGCCAAACGACATAACAAGACATTCATACAATCCCTCGTTTGTCTTCAATGTTGTTGGTACCAGGCCGAAGTGGAAAGAAGGATGATCGTGGGAAATAAAGTGTGTAGAAACAGAAGTAACAACTGGAAGGTAACACAAAACACGCGCATGCAAGAAAGCGTGCATAAGAAAAACGACAGCTAGAGGAAGAACAACACGCGTGCAAGGGAGGAAGACCTAACATCAATAGGGTTAGGGTTTTGGTAATACATTGTAAATGGCTAAAGAGCCCGATATATATAAATAGAGATACACAGGTATCATAGAGAGGTTGATTCACTTTTGTATTAGTTCAACTTTTGTAATGATCTATCATATCTAGATATGAGTTGATGCATTATGTAATATGGTTATGGACCTATTTTGTAAGCTGTTGAGCTAAGAGCAGAGGAGAGGAGGAATATCTGAGGATTAGATTGCAGGCTATGGAGCCTAGTGCGATCTAGTTCGCCTCATACAGATCTTACCCATCAGAGGGAATTGTAAGCGCGAGGCGCTGGAGATGCAGAACTGCCATAATAAAAGAGACAAGAGGCAAATCTTTGTGGACGTAGCCCAGGAGGGGGTGAACAATGGTAATATCTTTGTAATGTGATGAATGCATGTATATCTTTATTTTCTTGCAACAGTTAATTGTTATACTTAATAAATGAGTTAAGGCATTGTTATGGAATATGATTGTGTTGTTCGGGAAGTAACTGTGAAGGATAGATGCAACCCCATGAGTACTAGTAGATTTCAATAACGATTCGTAGTAGATGGATCGTATTAATAACCCCCTATCTCATACTCAATCCTAGGCTATAAACACCTGAGTCTTACAACCACCCATTTAAAGCTATCTCGGGTGAGACTGCACAGTGCACTCTGTGTATTGTGTTTCCTTATGGTCTACCAGGAGGGCCGATAGTTTTAGAGGCTTTGTTGGAAACCCAAGGACATGAACCCTGGGTCAATAAATTAGACAGTAAAAGAAGGCAGTTAAACCAACAAATGGTTCCATTGCCATGTTAGAAGGAACACGAGAGGATTGGGTAGATGAGATAGATTGAACGAGAAAAGAACAAGCAAAACAAGAAGACCAATTAGCCATTGGAAGGGAATGTTGAGACCATGGAACCCCACGATAGCAAAAATCGAAGGTTGGTTGAGAACCAAAGACCTAGAGTTTTCCTAGAAAGACAATAGAAACCCTATAATCACACCTCACAAATATCTGGATAAATACGTGTTTACTGATTTACACGAAGTCTTTTTCTGTGATTTTCCGCATCTACTACAGGAGTGGATACTAGGGTTGAAGGATAACCACGCGATGAATAGGATTTGATAGCTAGATTGGACTTAGGTATAGATTGAGCAGTTACAACAAGTGAACAACAAATTCACCCACGCAGTAGACTTTTTTCTTGACAATATTGTGGCAGGTTTCATCACCGAATTTGAAATTGACACAACGAAGTCATACAACATAGTAGAGAAAGAATTTCTACGTGGACCTCAAGGAAGGTACATTCAATCCCTGTATACTTCTATTAAGATACTGCTATATAACAAAGGTGTAATGACAATGGAATCATACAACTAAACTTCCCTGCGTGCATGGGGGAAGGGGGGAAACACTGATAGAGAGAGGATAAATGGAAGGAGGTGAGGATAAAGGCAAGAAGGAGGAGGAACCCTTGGACCCGATCATGATGGATGATGACCAACTCAAGTGGATCTTGGCGTCATCAGGAATGACGTGTAGCAGAGTACCCTACCAATATAATTTGAATACCAAGAAGAGAGCCGTAGCTGCGAGGGAAGGGTTGGCGAGTGATGAGGAAGAGGTAGAGGATCTCCACACTATGGAGAATATTGAGGGAGTATTGCACGCAACGTATGAGAGGAAGACGAGAGGCCCAAGAACAGGAGGAGAAGGAAACCATCCTATCCATATTAATGTTAGTGTGGAACCCATAAAGCCATGTGCGACTAATACACCAAAGAGAACACCACCATTTAGACAGCCGAAGTTCAGAGGAAGTCTGACAACAAGAAGTACATCTATACTAGGAGCAAAAACTGGAGGAGCCAGTTCAGGCAACACTAGTCAAGTATCTACCCCACGCGGAGGAGGAAGTAGTTCAGTATTCATAATGGCAGGACACGATCCCACTATCAGATTACCAGAATTTTGAGGAGAAGTAGCAGAAGACCTTGAGAAGCATTTGTTCATTTGTGTAAGGATCTGGGAGAAAAAACAGAGCACTGATGAAGATACCAAACTCGCGTAGCTAGTGATTACTCTAAGAGACTGCGCACTAGACTGGTACATGAGTTTAGACACAAGCAGTGCCCTTGGGATGATGAGGACACTGAAAGACATTAAGAAGCTACTGATTAACGAGTTCCAAAAGCCGAGCTTAGAGGATCAGTACATGAACGAGATGACCGAGATAAGACAAAAACCAAGAGAGTCTGTATGGGAGATCGACCAGATATTCAAGTGACTAAAGGGAAAACTAAAATACCTTATGATCAAGATGTAGCATCGACACTTGTTTGTCAACTCACTACTCCCACACTTAAAATGTCCCTTACGACAACAAAAATTTCAAACGCAGGTAGAGGCTTTGCAGGCAGCCTTGCAACTGGAAGAGAACCAATACTAGCAGATAAACCCAACTAGTGAGGAATTGAAGGAGGATTTTAAGAATCTAACATTTTAGTTGAACCAGAATAAGAACAAGGACAAACAAGAATCCGTTTGGTGCACTGCATGCAGGACATAAGGACACCACAAGAACGAATGCCCAACATTCACGTAGTATATGGCAACAAGTATGACAAATCTGCTACCACAGGGAGGATTATGGTGTGAAATATGCAAGAAATTGGGTTATGACCCTTATCACTACACGATGATGCAGAAATACCAGACAGTTCCAAAGAATTCACATTGCACCTTTTGTAAGTCAGTAGGCCACAACGACAAAGATTGCAGAACTATGGAGCTGATGCGGGAAAGAACATCATATTCATATAGGGTACAAGATGAAATGATGACTAGGTAAGCAATGCCACAGTTACTCCATACAATACTACGCAACAACAGTACAATACTGCGTAGAAACCATACAATAACATGCAGCCGTAGTATAACCCGGCACAACCCCAGTAAAATACCATGCAGTATAATCAGGCACCATAGTATAACGTGCCGAGAGGTGATCGAGTAGGGTACCGAGGAGGAGGATGAGCCATAGGAGGTTTCGGATGTGGTAGAGGACTTGTCACATGTCACAATTGTCAGCAACCAGGACATTATGCACATGAATGCCCACTTCCACCAACAATGTGTATGTATTGTCGCGCATTATACCACAAGACAGAGGAATTTCCAAAAATACTAGTAAAGATTCAATAAAAGAGGAACCAGAACAACCAGAATGTCCAGTGGATTTCAACCGAAGCTAGGGATGACAGAAGAAACATCAATATAGTCACTCGTGGAGGAACGAAAATAGGAAGTGGTGTAGTTCGATAGGAACCAACACAAAACCAATGGGTAAAGAAGAACATCGAACCAAGAAAGCAGTTTGATGCACCAAAAGAGAAGGAGACTTTTAAGGAAGCCAGACAAGAATTTTAGAAGGAGGACACAAGGCCAACTTCAACTGCACAACCATTCAAGGAAGCCCCAGAATATGAGATGCCACCATCATTGGATCATACCAACGGACTGCAGCCCAAGGGACAAGTAAGTACAATCAAAGGCTTTTTGCAATCATGTGTGAAAATATTAAGCGATCCTTCATCTGTGAAAATATTTCAAAACATACTAGAGAAATGTAGCAGTGAGATGGAAGAAAAGCTAGAACCAAAAATTGTCAATCACCTACACACCAGAAGAAGAACAAGTAGGGAATTTAGACTAAATGCTAACATTGGAGATTTCAACATGGGAGACATTATACTAGACCTAGGATCCGAAGTGAATGTGCTACCCAAGAAGACCTGGGAATGTATGGGAGAGCCAACACTGGGATACTCAAATGTCCAATTAAAACTAGCAAACCAACATATAGTCCTACCAATAGGTAGACTGAAAGGAGTGGTAGTAGATCTTGATGGAGTGTGCACTAAAGCAGACTTTGAAGTCATTGAAATAGTGGATGACACAACACCTTACCTGAAACTGCTTGTTCTGGTGATCCAAATGGATATCAGTGGCTACCCACCTTTTCCAACTGGCTCAAAACAATTTTCTGGCAATTTTGGTAATTTACTATTTTTAGCAGTTTTCACTTCCAGAGTCGTTTTGAGGCCCTAAACGATGTTTTTTGGGAAAAAAGGTTTGCAATATGTAAGATCCTTCACTATTGCACCTAAAATGAATCTCCTCAATGATACCTTTCCAACGAGTTATCATATGCTTAAAACAAAGATCGTATGCAAAAGTTACGACCCCGAGAAGTTGATGTACTAACTTACCCAAACGGGGCCCACATGACTTTTGGCGCTTCATCTCCTAGGGTTAGGTTTTTGGATGTCTAGGGTTTTTTGACATTCCTTCTTATTGTAAAAATACCTTCAGAGCCTTATTGTAATCATCTTCTTGAGAATGAGCAAAACCGTCACATCTCTTCTCAGAGATAAGCCACCACCATTCCAACAAGCTTGTTTCCACTGCATTTTACAGTTTTCAGCTTATTTCGTTATTGAATAGAAAACCAATTTTACTGTATCTCTGTTATTTTGTGTTAAGCACCTGTTAATAATCTGTATTCATTTCGTTTTGCTCATAAAATCTAGATCAGTGGTATTAGAGCGGTCTTCTCCTTGTCGTCTTAATGCATGTCCCCAACGAGGTCGGAGTACAAAGAGTTGGGTCTCGAGCTTGTTTCTCTTGAGGACAAAAGCTCTCGCATGCCCAAGTGACCTCTCATGGTAGGAGAAAAGAAAGATTATGGGACAGGATATTCTTTCAAACTGTTGATGGAGGAATTCCTCACGCAACAGAGGAACGAGATGATGGATAGTTTCGCGCAAATCCTTCGACGACTACCAACAGGCGACGCATCTTCTTCGAACGGAGGCGCCGCCCCCTTCAAGGTACAAATAAAATTCGATGTTCCTATATTTGAAGGTCAGATAGATGCAGATGCTATAGAAAAGTGGTTGAATCTACGAGAAGGGTATTTTTCTGTCCATAACTTTTCGAATAGAGAAAATATTACTTTTTCTCTCCTCAAAGCCGTTCCCCATGTAAAATATTGGTGGGAAACTTTCTGTGAGCAAAAGGAAACAAAGGAGCCCTCATTATTTTCAGTCACATCCACCTGGGAATCCTTCAGGGATGCTATTAAAGAACAATACTACCCTATCTCAAGTTATGACAACTTGTATACCAAATGGACCACATTGCGGCAAGAAAGAAACCAAGCAGTGCCATATTTCACAAATATCTTCCATACCTTGCACACCAAGTTGGGTATCAAAGATTCAAAGAGACATCTAGTGCTCAAGTATCAAGGTGCTTTGCATAGATACAACCAGACTGAAATGGAATTTCTGGACATCTCATCCTGGGCGCGACCTATAGATATGCCGTCAAAATCGAGTAGAAGCTCAAAAAAAATACACAACTATTTGGTTCTAGGAACCCCTCACAACAAAAGCTAGGAAAGGGCGGCCCCAACCCATAGAAAAAGGGACAGAGAAAATATGGACAGTGTTAGGACAACCAGTCCAAGCCATAAGCAAAGAAGGACACCAGAAAGACAAATAAAGATACCAGGAAGTGGTGCGACTTCCATAAGAGCCCTTGGCATAACATTTCTTACTGCTGCTCAAAGAAGTCGCTGGTGGCCGAAGTGAAATCCTCTGAATCAGATATGAATTTTGACTCTGAGCTAGAACCAGAAAGGGGAAGATAGATCATTGACGTGGAACCTAGTGCCACCGTTGCTACCACCAAGCTCCATCTTGGTGAACCAGATGATCTAGAAGAAGGAGAACGCCTCTTCCATTCACAGATGTGGGTAAAAGGCACCCCGTTGCACTTCATCGTTGATAGCGATAGCTAGAAGAACCTCATCTCAACAGAGGTCATTAAGCAGTTGGACCTTCCAACAACGCCGTACCCACAACCCTAAACCATTGGATGGCTCTGCCAAGGAAGCGATCTCTGCGTCAGCCAACAATGCCGAATGTTGTACGACATCAAGCCCTTCAAAGATGAGGTATTGTGTGATTTTTCTCCTCTCGAAGTTTGTGATGTTATTTTGGGCCAACCTTATTTATGGAAACGTCACGTTGTATATGAGTCTAGGCATCGTAGTGTTATTATTACTTTGAACAAGAAATTGTACAGGATACTCGAGGCAGTCCGACCTAGTTGGACGGCATGATTTATAAGTTTTTATGGTGGATAGAAACTAGTGACTCAAGTGATTGCATATTTGTTTCTTTCCACCTGGTGACTCCAAAATTCAACAGTGGCTTCTAGGAAAGTTGGGACCAGGGCTAATCCTTCAGATTCTCTTGAGATATCTCCTGTATCAGATCCTGAGAGAATTATTAAGAAAGGTAAGGATTTACATAAATCTACTTGTTCTAAATATGATCCTATTTTTTTTTTATATAAAGGAAGAAAGTTCTAAAAATCATGGATCTACTTTTTCAACTGACAATGTTATAGAACATCTTGAAACTAAGGGAATTTATTCTGCATACCAGGCCTTAACAAATTCATCATCATCCAATTCATTTTCATTCAATTCTGAACCATCTTCACCTCATATTCATTCATATATCAATCCTCCTGCTATAGAATACCTCTTGTCTGAATTGTATGTGAAAGGAGAAGAAAATTTGGTTAAGCTTCTAGTAGACTTTTATAAAGCTTCATATTTGCCTGCTTCACCAAATCCTGGGATCAACCCACTTCCTCAGTTAAGTTCTTCACAACCTTTACAATCTACATCTTCATTACGAAAAATTACCTTACTCACAAGAAAAACAACTCCTCCTATCATAATGGCATGACAAAATCCACCTCTCACCAGGATAGAGCATATTGTAGCTACGAGGTATGCAACTCTGGTGCTCCCTAATCCTTTGAATTCTCTTCCACCAGGTGATTATCTTAAGTATATGCCAAAATTCACTGGGGAAGAAGACATTACTGCAGAAGAACACCATGCTGCTTTCTATAGCTATGCAGACAATTTAAATATACAACATGAAGCTGTTTGGATGCGGGCGTTTGTCCAGAGCCTTGATGGGGAAGCTCGTAAATGGTTTAGAGATTTTCCTGCGGGAACGATTACATATATTGATGCCTTAGGCAATGCCTTTTTGAAACATTGGGGGGATAAGAAATATTTATCATATTATATCACAGAGTTTGGGAATCTTAAAAGGAAGAATGGTGAGTCTATATCAGACTTTACTAAAAGGTTTAATAAGATGTATAATAAAATTCCTACAGAAATAACAGAAACGTCTGCGAAAATTACTTATACAAATGCATTTGATCATGATATTTGTTTGCTGCTAAGAGAAAGAAGATCTCCCACACTGGATAGTATGCAGGATGCTTCCCTAGAGGTAGAGTCAAATATATTGGCAGCTCAATAGTTGAAAGGTAAATCTGACAAAAAAAAGGGTAAAGAGGAATATGTTCCTTCTTCCCATTCTCAGTCTAAAATTGATGAAATGACAAAGACTATTGAGAGTCAAAATTCTGAATTGGCTAAATTAAAGCTTGAGGTCAAGAATCCTAATAAAGGCATGAAGGAGGGTTACCAAAGAAATTTTAATCAACCATACAGGAAATTTAATCAACCTTATCAAATATTGCAAAAAGAAAATCCGAACAAAAAGATTCCTAATCCTTTCCAAAATAACTATATACCTGATGAAAATGATGGAGATCAGGAAGGAGATCAAGATATACATATTTTTGAAAATTCTCATGCTACGATATTTTCAAAACTCCTCTCAATTCTTAGGTTAAGTATGAAATTTAGATGAAATATAGACATTCTATTCCAGACAACATTAAGCATTGGGAGGTGTTCCAAGATGATAAAGAAATATAAAGGATTTTACAAGTTTTTGATGAATTTTCTAGTTTAAAAATTGATCAGGAAAATATGAAGTAAGTTATAGAAGATGAAGAACCAAAAATGCTGCTAAATGAGATTGCAGGTCATAAAATTTTGGATCTGAAAACCAATCATATACCTAAAGGTTCGGTACCTTTGGAAAGGCTCTTCGACAATAATGATGTTGCTACTAACCCTTCGCTTCAAAAAAAGGGAGAATATATTTTTGATGTTAACATTGGAATTGAAGATAATCCAAGATTGGTGAAAGTGTCAAAATCCTTATCTGATAAGAAAAGGGGCAAGTATGTTGAATTGATTAAAGAATTTGTGGATGTTTTCACATGGTCATATGAAGATCTTAAAACTTTTGATCCATAGATAATGCAACATAACATTCCTTTAAAAGAAGGTGCAAAACCTTTTAATTAGAAACTAAGGTAGATCAATCCCATGCTTTTCGAGTAATTGAGAAGGAACTTAAAATAATGTTGGATGCCAAAATTATCATTCCACTCAGATATTCAAATTGGATTGCTAATCTAGTCCCTATTTGAAAAAAGAACGATGAAATTAGATTATGCGTGGACTTTAGGAACTTGAATAAGTTCTCACTGAAAGATAATTATCTTGTTCCAAAAATGGATTATATTTTCCAGAAAGTGGTTGGAGCAAGTAAAATGTCTTTCTTGGATTGTTATTCAGGTTATAATAAAATTGCAGTCTCTGAAAAAGATCAAGTGAAAACAACATTTACCACTCCATGGGGAACGTTTCTGTATGCAAAAATGCCTTTCGGTCTTCTCAATGCCGGCTCCACTTTTCAGAGAGCCATGGATGTATCATTTATTGGAGAAAAGGACAGATTTATAGTCATTTATCTGGATGATAGTACAATATTTTCCAAATCAGATGATGAACACTTGCAACATTTGAGACAACCTTTCAGAAAATGCAGAAATTTCGGTATATCTCTTAACCCTAAGAAATTTCATTTTGTTATGGAAGAAGGAAAGTTATTAGGGCATATTGTATCAGCTAATGGAGTTAAAATTGACCATGATAGAGTGGTTTCTATCCAACAAATTGAGGTCCCCAGACACAAGAAATCAATTCAATCTTTTTTGGGAAAAATATTTTTTTAAGGAGGTTTGTACCCAATTTTGTAGAAATCATTAAACCTATTTATAATATGTTGAAAAAGGATGTCAAAATCAGATGGACTTAAGAATCAAGAGATTCATTTCAGAATATCAAACAAGCTTTGGTGGAAGCTCCAGTTTTGATAAGCCCTCAGTATGATAAGGAATTTTTAGTCTTTTCATTTGCATCGCATGAAACAATTGTTGCTGTCCTATTACAAAAAAATAAATATGGTCATGAGAAACCAATCTCTTTCTTTAGTAAGGCTTTGAGAGATGCAGAGTTAAAGTATGATATCCTAGAAAAAAAAAGCTTATGCTTTAATTAAAGCACTTAAATCTTTCAGAGTCTACCTTCTGCATTCAAAGATTACTGCATATGTTCCTAGAAGCTCTGTCATGGATATATTGGTGCAGCCTGACAGTGAAGGTAAAATAGGTAAGTGGATAGCTAAGCTCTTGGAATATGATGTGGAAATTAAGTCTACAAAGTTGGGGAAAGGTCTAGCCAGATTGTTAGCTTCTTCGAATTGTCAAGCCCTCGTTATAAATCAAATGTCAAATCAATCAGATCAATTATCCTCTCAGCAGGCTGAAAACAACACGCAGGTGCTTGAGAATAATTTTATATCTCACTGGTATAAGAATATTGTGTATGTTTTGCAAAATCTTCAATGTCCTCCCGATTTTGATAAATCAAAGTGCATAGCTTTAAAGATGAAGGCTTCTTAATATTGTATACTGAATCAATGTCTCTATTGGAAGGATATGAGAGGTGTCTTACTGAAATG
Organism: Picea engelmannii; assembly: GCA_009831015.1. Classification (NCBI taxonomy): domain Eukaryota; kingdom Viridiplantae; phylum Streptophyta; class Pinopsida; order Pinales; family Pinaceae; genus Picea; species Picea engelmannii. Next base: position 17,158 of record WSFP011242765.1, on the reverse strand, counting down.
TGTAGACGAGGAAGAAGTAGAACATATTATGATTGAAATGCATAGTGGAGCATGTGGAGGACATTTATATTGGAAAGATACAAGTTATAAAATTTTGAGAGCTGGCTATTATTGGCCTTCTCTTTTCTCAGTTGTATTCTCCAAGATCAGAGCATGTGAAAATTGTCAAAAATTTGATGGTAAGAAGCACGTAAAATATCTTCCTCTCAAACCTATTATGTCATCTAGTCCATTTCAACAATGAGGATTAGATTTTATTGGGGAAATTAATCCTACATATAGTGGCCATCAGAAGTATATTCTTACTGCAACATATTATATTACGAAATGGATTGAGACTATACCTAATAGAAATGCCACTGATAAGGTTATCCTGAAATTATTAGAAGAAAATATTTTTGCTAGGTATGGCTGTCCTAGGTAATTGATTACAAATAATGCTCAAGATTTTAAGTCAGCTTCCATGATCCAGTTTTGCAGTAATTATAATATTATCTTGGCACATTCTAATCCTTACTATCCACAGGGAAATGGACTTGCTGATTCCTCCAACAAAAGTTTGATCAGGATAATTAAAAAGATGTTGGGAGAAAACAAGAAATCTTGGGATGCTGGTTTGAAATTTGCTTTGTGGGAAGACATAATTAGTACCAAGAAATATATTGGTACTTCCACATTTCAATTGGTTTATGGATTGGATGCAATTTTACCTATTCAAATTGGATTAACTGTGATGAAGTATCTCCAGGATGAATTAGAAGAAACAAATGACACACATAGAAGAATTTTTCAACTCATAGAGGTTCAACAAGAGAGGGATGCAGTGAACAAAAGGACTCAATATCTCAAAGAAAACATGAAAGCATTTTTCAACAAAAGATCTAAACAAGATAATTTTCAAGAAGGAGATTTAGTGTTGCGATGGGATGCTCGAAGAGAGGATAAACCAAAGCATGGTAAGTTCAACAATCTTTGGTTTGGGCCTTTCAAAATTGCATAAGTTTTACAGAATAATACTTTTATTTTGATAAATCTGAATGATGAAGAAGTATTTGAAGGCCCAATCAATGGGAATTTCGTTAAGCATTTCTTAACCTGTTAGGCCAAAGATGGCTTAAAATTTAATTATATATTGTATATTGGTGTGTGGTAGAAACAGAATCAATAAGACTCCATGACCCAATGGAAAGGTAGTTTGGCAGGTTGTGGAACAGTTCTAGATTTTTAGATTGATCAGTTTGGTGTGTGTTTGATGGCAAATAAGGCAAGAAGAATATTATCTGCAAAAAAGACAGTCAAGGGTAGATGGTCAGGGAAAATGCACAGGTTTACAGTTCTTGGAATTTTCCAAGGAAAACCCCATCCTCATATGGAGCCAATCTTAACTCCCATATCACCTATTCAAGCCTTTACTATCTCCGCTACCTTGAATCCTCATCTTCTTTGTCATTTTATTTCCTTATCCTTCAATTCTTTTTGCTTTTATAACGTTTTCAAACTCCATTTATTTTTATTTTTGCATTTTTTTATTTTGGTTTCATTTGTTTAAAGTTTGGATTGAGTTTGTGAAGAATAAGGTTGACCATAATGCTTATTTGAATGAGTTCATGGATGCTAATTTCAATCTTCTCCACTACACAAAAATCCACTACTAAATCCTTTCGTAGTACATATTATTGTTAGAGAAAGATTTGCCTCACCCCATGCAATCTTGCACAGAAGGACTTTTTCCATTTCCCTATGCAGACTTGAAGTCCCCTTTTGCAAATCCCAGAGCTAAAAATAAAATTTTCCACATGTACACACCTTGCCTACTATACAACATGCATATATGGAGGTTGCACCACTACAACCCGCGCACATCAGGAAATGTGCCCAAAAGTGAAAAATGATGTTGGGTTTCCATGTCACGTCATGAGATCAATGATCCTTGTCTTTTCATATACTGGAAACGTTCTGAATCAGCCCTTTAGTTCCACTTGAAGGCTATAAATGGGCCAAATCCGAGCTATCGAAAAGAGGAGAAATAATTCAACTTTGAGAGAAAAGTTACTCTAGAGGAATTATTCACTTCACATTGAGTCCGCATCCCTTTATCCTGTAAGTCTGAACACAATGTTCAGCTCCCAAGAACTTCCCTTACTGATTGAGAACTTCATTGTCTCTATTATATGAGCTTTCCTTTGGTGGAGGATTTAAGTGGCAGAGGCCCAGCTGGAAGGAACTTAGTTTCTCGATTCCGAACCGTGTTGACACAGAAGTATGTAACTTATTCACTTCTATTGATTATATTTTAATAGAAATACTCTTTTCTCATCCAATTGATATCTTGAAAATATTTGAATTATTATTCCATGGGCGTATTTGTTATGAATGTTGATGGATTATGCTATTGAATGTGCTAACATCATATATTATCACCATATGCTTGCATTGCTTGGTTGTTGAGGACTAGTTGTAGGTATATTTTTTTGGGTCAAGTGCTCAATGGTGGACTTCATCGAACATTTGGACGAGGTAGGCCTTTTATCTTGTCTTTCTAACATATTTGTTTATATAACATACTTGAGAGTAGAGTTGATTTCTGCAGTCATTTCCGTCTGTTGTGGTTTTCCTCTAGCCATAGAGAGATTTTCATTGTAACAACATTGGCGACCATACTAGGGATTGAATCTTCTTTTTTGGGTAGTGCCTTTCTCATCATCTTTTCATTTTGATAGTCCTTGCACCTTGGGATGGGTGTTTTTGCTTCTTGATATCCTACTTGGGTTGTCTCTGTCTATACACAGTAGAGTCTTTATATCAAGCTGTTGTTCAGTCCTTGCATTTTCATTTTTTATATTGAAAATACAAAAAAATTAGGCATTTTACATTGATTGACATTTTGATCTCTTGAGTCTTTGTCATTTATCTTAGTGCATGTAAATACAGATTGAATTTTTATTTAGAATTGCAGAATTGAATTGAAAATTGCATGTTTAGGAAGCATATCATTTATTGGAAATTGAAGTTAGGACTTTGCATTGTTTCATATTCATTTACTTTACTTGCTGATTCATAACATCACTAGTTTCACGACCGCACCTTTTGAGTAAGAAAGGCCATTAAAATTAATGCTATAATTTAAAATTGGTTAGTAACGATTTTATTTTCTAGGGTGCACAAACCAGTCTAGGATTTAGTGCCTTGGAATAGGATTTATTGAGTAAACTTCTCCAAGGCTATTAAATCAACATATATGTCTGACTAAGGGAGTGGAGAAATACATTGTATAATCGGTAATATCAGGAGGCTTCGCTTACACCGGAGTTAAGCACGAGGTCGCGTGAGGTCGGTTGAATGGATATCCCCCCGATACCTTCTTAGCATCAGAGATATTTCTGGGGATCTTGCTAGTGCCCTTACCTCTGTGAGAGGCGGTGCTTTCAAGGTTTCGGGGTTTGCTACCCTACCCATACGATGGACCTGACTTACGAATGTTCTCCTGTGCATAGGCTATACCGTGGTTTCTTAGTTGCTTGAATTAGGTACCACATAGGTTACTTGCAAGGGTTATTCTGCAGGTACCCTGGGTCAGATAAGGGCCAGACAACACACAACCTTTATGGAGGATTACCTCCCCGGGGGGATCTGACTGACTAGTTGTTAAGCCCATGAGGGCCCTTATAACTAATTTTGTTTCCTCCAATATTTAGTAGTGGAGTCTTAGGCCCCTCCTGGGTGAGGCATACCTACTTTACAGAGGGAGGTCCCTTTCAACCACTTTATCCTGTTTGTGTGCATATTGGCCTTTTGATTATTTTTAGTGTGCTCTTTGATTATTACTTGACCTTAGGATTTTGTATTGCGTCGTGAGATATCGTGAATAGTGGAGTCTCGTTGGCTACCTCATTTACCGCTTCCTCCCCCATGAAATTCACTCATTTCAAGAGGATGAATTCGTCCGTATTTCATAATGGTATGAAAAATTATGACACTTAGTCAATACCTTGGGTCTCTGATCATTTTCCTCATGGTATTCCAGACATGTCTTCTCATTTTCCATCCTTTGTCCCATCTCCTTACGTGAATCCTAGTTGTGGGTCTGGGGGCATGGTGCCTCCTTATTCGCCCTTTTCATTTGGTGGGAGTCATATCCCTCAAACAACTCTTATGGTAGGAGGTTGGAATATTCCTTCCTACGAATCCACTTTTCCAGGAGCAAGTGCTCAAATGGGTGGTCATTCTACTTATTACACTCCGTCCACCTATCCTTCTTCCACTATGTCGGTTCATATGAATTCTTTTTCCATGGCATACCTTCGTCTATCCTCTAGTGTCCCATTCGGAGGGAGTCATTCTTATAGTATGGGCAACCCCCTTCATGAAGCTCCTTCATCTGGGGGCAACATATATCCTCACATGAGTAACCCTTGTCATGTCACTTTCTCTTCACAAGAGGCTTCCTCGATGATGATGCCCTTACAACCTGTTACAAATAAGTATGGAGGGGGATACTATCCTACCATACAGGGCCATGGTGTATACCAGAACCCTTCTTAGCATACAATTTCTCAAAACGAGTCTTTCCTAGAACCTTGGTCTCAAATGCCACAACTCATCGCCGCCAGAAGTCCAGTCATTACAAGTCATACTGGAATTATATCACCAACCTCTGCTAGTCATGTTGAAGACCAACAACTAGTCACTGCAAGTCATGCTGGGGGCACAAATCTAGTCATTGCTATTCACACTGCACATACATCACCAACCTATGCTAGTCATGTTGGGGATTCATCATCAACCTTTGCTAGTCATGTTGAAGGTTCACCACCAACCTCTGCAAGTCATGTTGTATATTTTCTACTAGCCTCTACAAGTCATGCTGGGGGAATTCGTACGATTGAGAAGCTTAGACGTGTAAGAATTAAGCCCAAGTTCCTTTGTAGGATTTGCAAATAAGATCACCTTAATCATTTTTTCCCTGCTACTGTTGTCGTACCGAAAGTGTGGTCCTTACCAGGGGGCCCTTCGGGTTCTGAGTCGTCTTTGGCTTCCCAAACCTCTTTGGTTGATACGGAGGTCATGCTGATGCAATCTTTAGCTGAAACCCCTCTTCCTTTAGGGGCTGATGCATCTCTTGACCTTGTTGTCTCGCATCCTATTCAACCAACAGTTGTGTTGATGCAATCTTCGATCAACACCACTCCTATTTTTGGGGCTGATGCATCTCTTGACCTTGTTGTCTCGCATCCTATTCAACCAACAGTCGTGTCGATGCAATATTCAACTGAAACCACTCCTATTTTTGGGGATGAGGTGTCTCTGGACCTTGTTGTCTCGCATCCTATTCAACCAATGGTTGAAGAGGTGGTCTCGTCGATGCAATTTTCGATCGATCCCACTCTTCTATTTCTAGTTCTATACCGTTTATACCATGTCATTAGAATTTCTAGTACTGCACCTTATGAACAAGAGAGAATTTTACTCTCCTCGAGTACTGTCCCTTCAAGTCCTAGAGAAGTTCCCTTTGATTGGGATGGTATTTTGGGGTATCCAATGCCTCCTACTATGTCTTTTCAAGAAAGAGACATTATCCGATATATCATGGAGAAGGTAACTTCTGCTATCACTTTATCCTCCTCGACTTGGAGAGATTTGGGTTTTCCAAGCTTGTGTTGGCTATTCCTAAGATGCTGACCTTTCACAGAAGTATAGCACGGGAGCCTTGGCCTCCCCCATGAAATTCCGCCTAGAAGCCTCTCAATGAGTTTGATTTAAGCTATTTTTCGACTCCTCTAAAAAGAGAAAAGATTACCGAGTGAATTTGTCCCTTTCAAACTCGTTAAATTGGACTTGAAAGGTCATGAGTCTTGGTTAAGCTCTTTTTCGACTTGTTTTCAAAAAGTGAAAAGATTTTCGAGTGAACTTGTCTCTTTCACACGCATAAATTGGATTTGAAAGGACGTCTATTTGGTACTAGTTCATCCCTTTTTCAAACCAAGTAGACTAAGATTATGAAAAAGGATATTTTTTGGTGTTAAGTTGTGATTGCATCTCATGCCCTTGCCTACAGTATTGAGCCTATGGCCAGTTCTTGCTTTACATTATAAAACATTTGCCTCAACAATTTTGCATCCTCAACCAAGCAAAGACTCATTATATCCTTTGCAACTTGACACCCTATACCCATGAGGGAACATTCCCCCAAGTGTCCATCTACCGCATACACCTCCTTGCATTGAGCATAGGTATGTTCCACTAATGGAACTAGTTTTGCTTACTTTCAACACTCGTTTCCTCCTTTGTATCATAACATTCATTTGACTATGAAAAAACAAAAAAAGACGAGCAGAAAGGGAGTATTATCTTATATTGGTAGCAGTTGTGTCACCTTTGAATAGAACACAGAGTTATTGAGTCCACTTGTCATCATACTTTTGGGTTTAGCATGGCCTTAGGAAGTTGAGATCATTACAGATAGTTTACTCCCTCGACTGGTTACTCTTCCAGTCCCTATGGAGAGTTTAATTGATGCCTCATGCATCTCATGGTTTCATCATTGAGTCTATGATGCTAGAGTATTCCATATGTCTCATGCTCTTGTTCAAAGGATGTCTATCAGCCTGTGTCGGGCATTCCTCGGAACTCTTGACTTTACATCTCGGCCATACCCTCAATTACGCACCCTGGTCCTACTTTACTCATTGGTAGGTAACCTTGAACCCAACAGTCGAAATTTCATCATTGGTCATTGATTGGGTGGTTTCCCTTGTGTTTGAAGACAAGACATCTATTCACACATTGGGATTTGTATAGTGTATTGGATTCCATTAGAATTATTGGTGGTTTCCTCGCCTTTGTCAACATTTTTCCTCATTGTCTACTATTCAAAGGGTCTTTTTCGTGTCCCGCTTGCACTTGGCACATGCGAAAGACGCACAGGGTCATTGGTTTGTGAACATGTTCTTCTTTCAATTCCCTTCAAATAATTAATCTCCAGATTTGTACCTCATGATGAATGATGAGAGATGCCTTAATTCTCTCCTTTCAGTGAGTCTCCTTCCATCAACTTCAAATCATATATTATGGAGATAAGACTTAGTGTCCTATGAGTACCTAGAGGCTTGCAGTCATTAGTGGCAGGTTCTCTCGCCATCGATAGTTCGGAATACACCAATGTCTCCTAATCGATGGATTCTTCAAGTGTTCGACCCTGACACCTTTATTCACACTTGTAAGAATGTGCTCGGTGCCTTGATACCTACTTTCATCATTGGTAGGCTTTCTCACGTTTTTTAACGATATACCTCAATGACCGGTAATCAAACGAAGTCTCATTGTGTTCGACCTCAAATCCTTTATTCACACGATGTAGACTTGCACCTTTGGTGGATTGTGTAGAAGACTTGAAGACATCAGTATGTAGCCGCAACTTTCCTGAGCTGTTACTACCCTTTCATTGGACCAATACCTGTGTGACTTCAGTGATCATGGGATATTAGATTGTACTCCATTGTATAAAAATATCTTCAGATTGATTTTGAGACTGGTTTTCATGGGCCTTGTTTGCGATTATGACAACGTTTGGCATGTAACCAAATTTGTATTTTCCTATTCATGGCCATGGACAATTGTTTGGTATATTTTCACATGGATCTGCAGTGTAATGAAAATTGGAAGCCATGTATGAAAAGTCAGTACATATTGTAATGAGCAACTAGTTCTTCCAGCTGGGTCCCCATTACTCCACTTTTTGGTTTTTATAATGTATTTTGGCCTTCGCATATACTCCTCTAACCTCACACATTAGGGGGAATCTGTTAGAAAAATATTTTCCTCACCCCATGCAATCTTGCACATAAGGCCTTTTTCCATTTCCCTATGCAGACTTGAAGTCCCCTTTTGCAAATCCGAGAGCTAAGAATTTTTTTTCCACATATACACACCTTGCCTACTATACAACATGTGTATATGCAGGTTTCACCACTACATATCACGTACATAGGGAAATGTTCCCCAAATTGAAAAATGATATCGGTTTTACATGTCACGTCACGAGATCAATGATCCTTGGCCTTTCATATATTGGAAACTTTCCAACTCAGCCCTTCAGTTCCACTTGAAGGCTATAAATGGGCCAAATCCGAGCTATGGAAAAGAGGAGAAATAATTCAACTTTGAGAGCAAAGTTACTCTGGAGGAATTATTCACTTCACATTTAGTCTACATCCCTTTATCCTTTAAGTCTGAACATAGTGTTCAACCACCAAGATCTTCCCTTACTAATTTATAACTTCATTGTCTCTCTTATATGAGCTTGCCTTTGGTGGAGGATTGAAGTGGTGGAGGCCCAACTAGAAGGAACTTAGTTTCTCGGTTCCGAATCGTGCCGACATAGAAGTCTATAACTTATTCACTTCTGCTGATTATATCTTAATAGAAATACTCTTTTCTTGTCCAATTGATATCTTGAAAATATTTGAATTATTATTCCATGGGCGTATTTGTTATGAATGTTGATGGATTATGCTATTGAATGTGCTAACATGATATATTATCACCATATGCTTGCATTGCTTGGTTGTTGAGGACTAGTTGTAGGTATATTGTTTTGGGTCAATTTCTCAATGGTGGACTTCATCGAACATCTGTACGAGGTAGGCCTTTTATCTTGTCTTGATAGCATATTTGTTTATATAACATACTTGAGAGTAGAGTTTATTTTTGCAGTCATTTTCGTCTGTTGTGGTTTGCCACTATTCATAGAGACATTTTCCTCGTAACAATTATTAAAGTGAGGTTACAAAAATACGCCATGAAATGATTATGTGATATTGTATAATACATTTTTCCCACCTCAGTATAGGTGACTTGACCTAATCATTATCAAACAGAGTGGTTACCATCTATCATTTGCGTTTTTCAGGTGATTTTATGGAAATGACATTGTCAACCGACTCATCCATCCATAAACCTTGACTGTTCTCTATTTCGTGAAGCCGAAATATAACTATTTCATTGAGTTTGTGAAGGGTCTCAGCTATAGCCAATATCTGTTTATTGTTTTTGTTTAAAAAATATGGTTAAGAGAGGGACGATGAACATGGTAGAACCCTCAGGACCAGAGTATGATTTGTTGCACCCAAAATAATGGTTTCAGAAGGAACGTTGGCTCAACTTCATTAAGAAATTCTCAGGTTACAACTATGGAGCAGATCGCGCCTTTGCACAGTATTTTTATGGGAAACAGGTGTTGATTGGTAGCTTAACCTTGGATGTTTTTGAGGAGGTAATTTCAAAATCCACATCATTACCAATTGATGGAGAACACTGGTTTAAATGACAAACCCTCATTGCTGTTGAATTGAACCATTTCCTGTTGGAGCAACATAAAGATTCAGATTGGAGGACTAGTATACCTAGGATGTGGCTACAAGAGGAATGGTGTGGATTTTTGGACACGGTACAGAGATACATTACCTGTGAGGGGCGATACAATAAGGTGTATCTTTACTAGATGCGTTTTCTTTGTCATATTATCGGTTTAAAGACAATGAATTTGTCCTAATTTTTATATAAATCTTTGTTAAAAATGTCCACAATATTTCAATCTAAATCAAATCTTCCTCCACACTATGTTTACCACTGAGGGTTGATCACAATCTTGATTCAATACTACTTTTCTAAGAAGAAAATCACTTGGGACAATTTTCTGGTTAGTGAAGAATTGGATGCCATTTCATCTCAAAAGAAGAGAGGAAGACCTCAGAAAACAGTGCATAAGAAAGGTAGTAAAAATGATCCTAAGGATAAGCCACCTCAATCTGCAGCCTCTACATAAATAATAACAAGAATCCAATTTAAGAAAAAGTCAACAGACACAATAGGAACTCCTCGGAAATCACTGGAAATAAATGTTACCTATCAGTGGAAAAATAAACAGATAATTGATTCTCAAACTTATACTGTGGAAAAACTCTCTGAATATCCTAAGAAGACCAGTAGTGATAAGGTGTAGGAGAAAGTAAGGGTGTCTCCTAGACTGATAGCAAAATACAAAGAAATCCATGGTAGTACGACCCTAGATTTTCAGATTCCTACTCCAATAATTCCCCTTATTGATGATAAGAAAAGGAAGAGGATATAGGTTTTTTCTGAGATTGATACATATGATGGAGAACACACTGATACAACTGAGGAAAATCACACTGATACGTCTAATGCAGAAGGGTTTAAAACACCTGATCCAAAATATATGTAGAGCATTAAGGGAAAGAAAGTCAGGAAGGTGAAATCATTCACTGACCACTTTATACAGAGGCCACATACCAGACCCATCAACAAAGTTAGATTAAAATACAAATTGTTGGTCAATCCCAAGATGAAAGACCTAATTATTAATGTTTATGAGGAGAAGTCTAAGAAAAGAAAGAAGGTTCAAGCTCCTAAGAAAATTGGTCTTAAATCTAAGGGCTAGTATCATTTCTTGTTCATTGGTCAAAGATAATGAAATATCAGTAGGTGGATTTTGATGAGGAAGATATGACACCTAAGCCTTTTTGGAGCTAACATGTGGTTCATTGGTCAAAACTGCTACAGAATCATCTAGTAGCGCTTTCTTTTGCTGAAAAGAGATTTTGCTTATCTCAAGTCCTATAAATTATGGATCTCAAATAAATTTTGATTTTGAAGAAGTTTGAAGACATAATTCAAGTCTGGGTATAGTTTTGGAATGCTAGGTCATCATCAAGCCTAGTCTATAGCTACATGTATAGGATCTTTGGAGATTCTTAGGAGGAGAAATCTCAGGAAACAATTATTGAACAAAAATATTTGGTCAAAAGTCATATGGAGATCTATCATCATGAAGTTCAAACATCTTTTTGACCTTTAGTATGCGTAGATAGTCTTGGCTATACTTAAGTTTATTTGAAAGAATTGCCAACAAATACTTTGTAATTATCATTGTAAACAAATTTCTTGTTTGATAGGATCTGATGTTTGGGATTTCTATTATAAAACCATGTGAAATAGAGTTAGTGGGGGTTGGAAAATGGTGAGAGAAACAAGAAACCGTGAAAGCGACATTATATGAACTTAATGAAATATCAACATCTTATTTTCCATATAATATCTATTCATTTTTATTGTTAGTTCTTCTTTACATCTTTATCATGCTTTATTCAAATGTTGTTTGTATGATTTTTTAATCGAGTTGTCCATTTTAAATAGTTAAAAATGAGATAAAAATGTTGTTTTAATTCACCTATTTCATATTGCAGTATTTGATGTCACCTTTGCTTCAGATTTTGGATTACTTTCTCTAGAACCTGAATATCTTATGCATATAAACAAATTGTTTATGTGTTTCTTCTTATTCCCCGTCTCACTAAAATATTTCTTTTAACTGATATTAAATATGAATGCCTTATGTGTTTGATTTGATGTATTGAAATCTTATGGATATCTGGGCTTTGGTTTTAGATCGTTGATATAATTTTCCCTTGCAGTTTGTTGTCTTTCCCAGACCAACCTTATCATCTTTCTTATAAACCAAAAAACACAAAGAAAAATATTATTCTCTAAGTGCACTAGCTCTGGCCCTTGTAGCAGTCAGGGGGATAAATTTAGTGATAACAGTTACTATGGGAATATAATTGTATAGGATCCTAGAGGTATCTCCAACTACCACAATTTCTTTGGTCTTAGCTAAGCAGTGTAGGAAGATCGTCTCCCAGACTGGGAAATTTTTCCTCTTCATTATTTTTTCTCAGAGTGAATGAAAGGTCATGAACACATCCATGGCCTCTCCACAAGGATCCTTTATGCATCAAAATCAAGTAGATAAAGTCATGGAAGAGTATCGGGACATCTTTACCTCACCTACCGAGGTGCCTCTACACTGTCAGGTCAAGCATTCAATTGAGATAACTCCTAGAAAACCTTTTCCTAACATGCCAGTGTATCGACGCTCTCTCCTGGAAAATGAGGAAATAAAGAGCCACATCTAAGAGATAATCCAAAAAAGGCACATTCAACCAATATCCTCACCTCGTGGAAGCCTAATTGTGCTCGTAAAGAAGAAAGATGAGACCTAGAAAATTGTTATTGATTACAGAGCTATGAACAAGATCACAGTCAGGAATCAATATCCAATTCCCAGAATTGATGAAATTATTGACCAACTCAAGGGGGTCGAGTAATTTAGTAAGATTGATTTGAAGTTCGTCTACCACCAAGTCCCCATAGAAAAATTGATGTATGTGTTATCATTGAAATTTCGTCCACAACATTGCATGCAAATGGTTATAGAAATACAACAGTTCCAAACACCTATTAGTTCACCTGCAACACCAAAAATGCATTTCCAGGAGGCAAAAACTATACAATTGGACACAAATTGACATGTGATTAAACACTAAAGGAAGCGTGCGCATAGTGCACGGGCCAAAGAAGCCTGTAGAGCGCACAATGCGCCATATGCGCGACTGTGTACGAGAAAAACCGTGCACTCCTGTGAACGACACATTTATGGTTCTTGTTGGCCCCTCAACCACTTATGGACTAGTTCCCAACTTGATTTGACCCTCAGATATGAATTAAATCCGAATGGGGGGCTGTTCAAGGACCAAAGGGTGCCCTAAAGGCCCCCTTGTTCACACCAAGAACCAGTTGAATAATGCCTTGACGTCATGCTATAAATGGAGGCCATGGGTGCACTAAGAATTTAAGAATTTCATAGTATTGTTATGCTGCCTCAATCCTCCTTCAATAATCCTCTTTTATTCTTGGAGCATTCTAGCAACATTCCAATAGGTCATTCCACTCACCTCTTGAGGGAATAGGCTAGGATTTTTTCACCATTTTCTTTCTAGTTAATCATTGTAAGAAGAGCTCTCTAATAGAGAACTCAAGAGCCCTCCTAAGGAGGAAGAGGGAATCCATAAGTCCTCTTTTATCTATGGTGTTTTTCTAACTAATATAGTTATCCATTGGTGGCATAATCTTGGTCATTTGGTTGATTGATTTTGGTTCAAAGTTTCTTATGCATTCTAGTTTTATTTCCTTAGTTGTTTTTAGTTTATTTTCTTATTTATTTCATATGATTGGATTATCTAACTCATGAAATAACCTATGTCTTGTCTAGCAGGCCCAACTAGACTTGTAAGTGACCTTGTTTTTCTCACCCAAGTGACAAAACATACACAACAGATTGGCGACCATACTGGGGATAAGGTATAAATGTCCTCCCGATTTGGGATTTTAGAGAAATTATTTTTGATCCATTTGCCTTGAAGGAACCATAATTGGCCTAGCCTTACCTATCAAGAGATAAGTTTGGAGCTAAAGGGGATAATTTCATTCAACCCCCCTCGACGTGTATCATGCGAGGTTATTTCATCCCACAAACATGAATTCAGAGCATTGTGCGCCCAAAGTGCTTCCGTTCTCTGCGCATTCAGCGCACTGTGCGCCAAAAGGTATTTCGTTCTCTATGCACTCTGTGCATTGTGCACCTACTATGCCTCTGTCTGAACTATAACCCACGCACCTATCCAGAGTTTCAAAATTGTAATAATTTTAGTGATGATTTGAAGGCCCCTAGCCTTCAAAATATTGCTTTTATGGAATTTGTAAATGCACTACACTTAGATTCCTTTCCCACATGAAACACTAGTCAAACATAAGCACTTAGGGGGTAAAAAGAACTACATTTCTCCTCTTTTGATTTGGTTTCCACATGGATGGCTTGTTTTGATTGTAAAATTTAGGTTGAGTTTCTTTACTATCACATAAAAACACTTGCATTGGGACCATAAATCAACTTTAATCATTGAGTATGCTCTTCTCTTGCACCATAGAGTGATATTGAGAATAAAAAAGGTGGTTAAGGGGACATTTCATCTCCCTTAACAAAATATTTAGGAGAGGACAAAGCCCCCCTAGGGATCATCTTAGTTTCTTTTCCAACATCTTAAATTTGTAAGGGCCGATACATGCCCACATGTTGCAATGTTAGGATAATTTTTGAAATTACTTTCTTAGTTTACATCACTAGGAGAGTTTAAAGATCAAAGTAATGGGGCCATACATTCCCACATGCTTGATATAGGATATTTTTTCAAATATTTCTTAGAGTAAACCACGTTAGGGAGTTTAAAGGATTGGTAAGGACCCATATGTCCACATGCTAGTTCTCCTAGGGATTTTAAAATTCCGCAAGGTTGTACCAATGACATCTAGTAAGATATGTAACCAAGATTTTTACGGACCACATGAAGTCCACATGTTGCAAATTGACACCTAAATTATTAAAATTTGGCACATTTGTTCACTTTATCACACACAAAGTCACTCCTCACTCACATAATTTCATCTCGAATTTTGGAGGTTGAAGTAGGTTTCCTCCAAAGGTATTTCGAAACGTCCCACTATTTCTTGAAGAAATTATCCACACCCACTTAATTCAAACGAGATTGGTTCACACCCCCGATCTCTCAACCCACCACATCTAAATTTTTTCTAAAAACTCACTAATTTTTCCTCCACAGGAGGTGCCAAAAGAAATATTTTTAGTCTAGGTAGGATCTCGGGGGTAGACATCCAAATAACCCTCCGTTATCTGGTTCTCACATTTTCAAAACATTAGAGGTTGACAAATAAGGAACTTTAAAATCCTCCAAGTCAAGTTTTCCTAACACCATAAGGCAGGGAGATACCCGTGAAGGGTTGAAGGACGAGGTCCGGTTGTTCTGTGCATCCCCCCTTGAGTCACCCAACTCTTGGAAGGGATCCATCTTGTGACGCATTTATGAGGCCAAAAATCTAAATGTCGCACTTTGACTGAGGTGCCTAGTGGCCAATTTTAGGACATCTACCTAGGTGGAAATTGTGGGTTGCAATTGCACCTTGGTCATATTTTGTGTGTCTATTAGGAAATATCTCTAGCTCTTTCGGGATATGCACCCTCTACCCCTCATTATAACTTATTGTTTCATCCTTCACTAGTTCCTCTTTCGGTGGCTTCAGACCCCATTGTTGAGTGCTCTTGGAAGGTCCAGTGCTATTTGAGAGGAAGGAAGTTATGCCTTTTTAGGGCACCAAAATTTGTTTTGTTTGTTCTCCCATGTGAAAAAAATCAACCTACCCACATGTATGCTTCTTTTCAATTGATTTATGTATGATGTTCATTTGATTACATGCAATTGTGAGATATATTGTGAAGGTCCAAAATTATACAAGTCACTTGTTCATTTATTTCTCTCATCACCATTTTCACACATTCACTTTTCTATTCGAACATCATAGGGGACCCAAAGAATCCCCATCGTTCCAGACGCTTGCAGAATCTCCCTCCTATTCTAGGAGGAGTTTCTAGTCTAGCCAACTCACCGACTCAACCATCTCGCACCCCTGTGAGTGCCACTATTTGGGATCAAATTTTCTTGGTTCCACCTTACTTGGGTCCAATTCCCAAGGCCATCCATCCACTAGCTCTCCTTCACAAGGAAGCGGGGGGAAAACTTCTTTTCAAGGGAGAAGTACAAGCCCACCAAATCCCCCCCAAGGGTCAGGTCGATGACCTGCTCACACCATATCTGGAACTAATCCTCCACCAACACCCCCCATGCCATATTTGGCATTACTCAACATTCATTATTTGAGTAAACTCACAAATGACCCTATATTGCATGACCCCACATGGCCCAATATGCCTACCAAACTACCTTCAGACATTCCCAAATTTGAAGGAAAATCGGGGGAAGACCCCGCCAACCATGTCATGACCTTCCACTTATGGTTCTCTTCAAACAACATCATGGATGACTCCATCCACTTAAGGTTATTTCAGCGCATACTCACCGGTCTATCAGCCAAATGGTATGTGGACAAAAAATCACGGACCCACGCAACTTTTGAATCCTTGGGTAAATCATTTTTTTCCTTCTTTAAAATACGAGTTCATCGTGACACTAGTCTAGAACTTATCTCTGAGTGAAAAAAAACCTCAGCTACGCATATCACCAACCACATTAACGAATGGCATCGACGAAGTATTATATGTAAAGCAAAAAACACCAAAGAACAACATCTCGATTGGTTTCTCAAATCACTCGTCTCTATCCTTGCCAAATATGTGGCATCCACCTTCCCACAAACCAAAGAGGAAGCCATCAACAAGGCTCAACAATACGACCTCATTTATGCTCAGTCGGGTTACCTATACACAATCATACCTGATGCACCAAGACTCGTACCATTCGTCCAGGACAAACCTGGGATGTCTCATGTGGTGGATGGATTAATTGGTACCACAACACACCACAACCCATACATCCAACCACAACCTATGTATTGTACACCCCAATATTCACATATATATGGAGGGCTGTCTTATTAGCATCCTCCCCTTTATCAACAACCATATCCTGTTGCTTTCCCTTCACCCATGAGTGGACCCCTACCGACACCCATCATGCTCCTGACTTCTCAACCAAGTTCAGGTACCCCTTCTACCTCAACTTATAAACCGGGGACTAGTGAAAGCGCTACGCCTTCCTATGCACCCTACAGATCGTTGCCACAAAAAAATCCGTATTTTCCATTTCCTGGTCCTCCACAACCAGTTTCTCCTCCACAAGGACAACCATACGCCACTGTTAACTTTGTTCAACCATCTCCCATTCAACAATCTCATGATTTTGAATAGTTGAATATGGAAAATCTGGCCCATCAGCCGAATAATGCCAAGAATAAAGGAAAAAACTGAAACAATAATAACCCAAAACCAGGGGGAAATAACCCCCAACAAAACAAACCTGTTGGGGGAAACCAGAACCAGGGTAACCAGAACCCCCAAGGGGACAATAAAAACAAAGGCCAAAGGAGGGACAACAAAAACAACCTCTAGACGAACTTCCCTTGCACTCTTTTCGGTGAGCATGGTAATTATACTCACCATTGCAACCAAATTTCCGACTTCAAATGGATGAAAGACTCCATGAACATGCCATGTCCTCCAGTGCTGCCTGCCCCTCAGCAGGCCCCACAACATTATTTGCAACAACCACCCCCGACCGTGTTGCAAAACCCTATTCAACACCAAGGTGTGATGAATACTCAATAGGAGGTACATCCTACCCCACCACAAATGGGACAGTATCAAAACCCTAGA
>ML829160.1:14791-58412 GCA_009831015.1 Picea engelmannii | reverse complement strand
GGATCATTCATTAGATTAGAAAAATCTGGAAATATATAAAACACCATATTTTTTGGAAATATATAAAGAAGGATCTTCAGTTTTACTTATATCTTACAATGTGTACATTGATTTAATGGTTTTCTTTGCTTTATTAATGTGACAAATGCCAATTCAACACATAATTAGCGTAGGCATAGGATACATGATTAGAACTTCTAGGAATGTGAAAGTATGTAATAAAATCAAATTGTCATTCTAAAATATGTACCCGTAGGAATCGATGGATTAATGTTGGATCACGGACACGGTAACGACCGTTCAATTGACATACGAATGTATGAGAATCTAGGCGCACCTTTATTGAGTGAATACCATGTGAGATCGCACAATAATTCTATGATGAATATGTATTCAGACACATTATTCGTGGATGGCCCTAGGCAAATGCCAACTGAAGACACCAACAGACCCTCGGGTGAGTAAATCACCCAAGCAGCGGAAGCTAAGTTCCATGTATGATGACTGGCTCCATATGTGAATCCTATGTAGACCAAAGACTCCATTGACATCTGCCAACAAAAGGGAAAACTTGATAAGTAAGTCAAAGACAAAAAAAGGGGAAAAGGTGTATATACACTAAATTTACATTAGTATACAAAGGGTTTCTCCTAAGCCTAGGGCTCAAGTGTAATACCTTTTTAAGTAGATCCCATTTCTGGGCTCAGCCAATTTATTCCCTTCGTAATCTTCCAACTTGTAGGCTCCTTTTTCTAAAACATGTCGCACGATATAAGGACCGTGCCACATGGGTTTAAACTTGCCTGCCCCTAGCGGTTCTTTGGCTTGGTCATACAAGAGGACCAAGTCACCCTCAGCATACAACTGGGGACAGAAAAACTTATCGTACTAAACCTTGACACGTTTCTTGTTTGCCTCGATAGCCGTAAAGGTGTCCCGACGCTATTCGTCAAGACTCTCTAGGTGTACAAGGCATCTCTCTAAATCCAAAGTGTGAGGTAGGAGCTCAGCTTCCAATTTGAGAGAAGGGATTTTGCATTCAACGAGAAGTATCGACTCCACACCGTGTACTAACTAAAAAGGAGAAAAACTAGTGGCATTCTTAACCAAGGTTTGGTATGCCTAGAGTGCAGGATATAACATGATGTGTCAGTTGGAATTGCTCCGACTGACTGTTTTTTGCAAGATGGTCCTGAGAGACTTATTGACGACCTCTACTTTCCCATTTTCTTGGGGGTAATAAGGAGATGAGTGATCATGTTTAAACCCTAGCTTAGACACTAGTTATATCATCATTTCATTTTGAAAATGACTGCCATGATTAGTGACAATCTCACTTGGGATACCGAACCAGGCGATAATTTGGTTGAATACGAAAAAAGTTGCAGTCTTCCAATTAGATTTCATGGTAGACATGGCTTCGGCCCACTTGGTGAAGTAGTCGACAACCATGATAATGTGTTGATGCTCCCCAGCCGAAGTTGGGTTGCAATCAACAAAATCTACTCCCCACTTGGTGAAGTGACCAACAATAATGACTGGGTGAAGAGGGGTTGGGTGCGAGCGCATTTTTTGAGTGAACACCTGGCAGGGGTGACACTTCTTAACTGCTTCAATACAATCTTTAAAGATGGTGGGCTAGAAGTAACCGGCTCGCAAGATTTTTTGGGTTGTCGCAAGCCCGGATAGATGACCAACACAAGCACCTTTGTGGCAATCATTAAGGACTAACTCGACTTCCTCATGAGTTAAGCAATGACGTAAGATACTATCTATTCCTCGATGATACAAAGTGTCACCGACGATTGTATACATTTTGGCTTGGTATCTAACACACCATCGATCATCTTGCGAGAGATGCTGAGCGAACTTAAATGTTTGAAGATATAAAACAATATCTCCATACTAGGGGTCGGACGACGAGACGAGGAAAATGTGTTCATCTGCAAATGAATCAACATGAATAATAGCTTCGTCTAATCGCGGGAAATCAGATATTATCTTTGCAAAAACTAGTGATTTCTTGGACTTGGCCGAAGCAAAGTCGAGATCAAATTCTTGTAAGATGACAATCCATTTATTATATTTTCCACCTATGATATGTATAGTGAGGATGTATTGAAATGGATTAACATCAACAAGCACAGTAGTTTTTCAAAGCAATACATATCGTCATAAACGTTGGAATGTGTGGACGACAGCCAAAGCTATCTTTTCAACGTGTGAGTAATTACGTTCAGGACCGACTAAATTTCGACTGAGATAGTAGATGACATGCTCGCAGAGCTCATCATCCTCCTGAACTAGAACCATACCAATGGTCTCTTCATACGCGGCGATATACAACAAGTAATCTCTACTATAATTAAGAGATTTCGGCAGAGGGGCCAATACCAAGGCTTTCTTTAAAGCATCAAAAGACTATTGGGCTCACTCATCCCAGATAAACGGGGTGTCTTTCTTCAATAGGAACATGAAACCCTTAGTGATATTGGCATAATTTACAATAAACCGATGCAAAAAGTTATCTTTCCCCTGTAAACCTTGAATCCATCTAATCGTGCGCGGGGGAGGAAACTGAAGAATTGCCTCAACCTTAAGTGGGTCTACCATGATCCCTGTCTCAGAGAATAAGAATCCTAAGAGACAGTTAGATCTAACACAAAATATGCATTTATGAGGATTGAGTCAGATTCTTTAGTAGAGGCATCTTTCAAAAACCAGTCGAGGGTGCATAGCATGATCCACTCTCTTGCGAGAGTGAGCAACAAGATCATCGAGGTAAGCTTCAACTATGTGTTTGAGATCATGAAAATAAAAAGTCATAGCTCGTTGGAAGGTTGCTCCGACATTTTTCGAGTCGAAAGGCATTTTCCGGTATGCAAACGTGCCCCAAGGACATATGAATTCCATCTGATGTTGGTCTTTGGGTTTGATATGGATTTGGTTATAGCCTGAAATTTTATCCATAAAAGAAAATATTTCACTTCCCGCACACTCATCGAGAATCTGATCAATGAAAGGTGTGGGGAAGTTGTCTTTAGGATAGGCCTTGTTCAGGTCATGAAAGTCCATACACACGTAGATGGTTCCTTGCTTTTTATTCATGGGAATGGGGTTGGATACCCATTCGGTCAAGGGAACCGGGTAGATAAAGATGACATTAAGTAGCTTCTCTACCTCTGCCTTAATATCGGGGGCCTTCCTAAGATTAACAACTCTAAGATGTTGTCGAACGGGTTTGGCATCCGGGTAAGTCTTAATCTCATGTTCGACAATACGGGGGTTGATCACTGGAATCTCTTCATATGACCAAGTGAATACGTCTCGAAATTCTTTGAAGAGGTTGGTGTAGATCAAAATCTCTTCTGGCGAACAATCTGCACCTATATTTACATTTTCGATCTTGCCAGGGGTACGAGAGGTATTGATCTGGACGGTAGGAGAAATATTTTCCATATTCCCTTTGACGTAAATGAAATGTGTATCAAGTGGGACTACGGCGTGATCGACTGTAGATCTAAAATCATCTTGCTCAATTCTTTCAAGACTTGGGAGAAAACAAGATCGATGATGCATATAATCGTCCCAAGGTCTCTTGGAAAAATTCATGGCTTCAAGGATGGCTTCATTTGAAGGCAAAGTCTCATCCAAGAAATCATGTGAACAAGATAATGAAGTGGACCTCACAGGCTTAAGAACTATATCTTCCTCGACCATCTGTGAGGGAATAGGATCGGGATCGACAGAAGAGTCAAGGATAGCTTGATATGAAATCTCTGCTGTCGATAGTGGCATAGCCATGCTAGCATGAGATTGACCTTCAATCAACGAAGTCGGAGAAGGTAGGGTCCAAGGGTCACTAAAATAAGAAGAGAGTAAAGGGATGGACCTTTCTACTGAAGCGGGCATATTGGACATGGCCTAAATGTGGTGAGTCGGTGTCGAGAATTCAAAAGTACCCATGAGGGAAGAATAGATTTTGACACCGATATTCTCAGTTGTCAGCTGAGAATTGTCGACCACAGGGATCGACGGTCCAACAAATGCATTCAGGATAGAGTACGCAAAGGATAAATTGGTGATCATCACAATCTCCCCCTGATGAGGAAAACAAAGCGTGCAAAAAATGGACGATATGACGATGACCATAGAATAAGTCCAATTGTGACCTAGTAATAGGTTATAATCGAGAGGTGCATCAACTACCTCTACTTCCACCTCTACCATTTTCCCACCTAACTAGATCGGAAAGGTCGGGAGAATACCATGAGGGTGGAAGGAATGACCATAAAATGCGGTCAACATGGTCGATGAATTTGAAAGGGTTGGAGAACCAATAGCTTTCCAGCAGACTAAGGACATCACGCAAGTGGTAGCACCTTCATCAACGACTTCTCGTTTGATGGTATATTTAGAATACTCCATGTGGATTTGGAAAGCCACATGGTAGGGTAAGCGAGGCTTCATGTCCATGACAACAAATTTGATGATCTTTGAGCCAATAGGTTCTAGAGCTCCTAAGGCAGAGAGTAAGGCATTCCTCTATGATAAACACGTCTGGAGTACATCCAAAGCAGACATCGCGCAAGGTGTTTGGCCTAGATCGTCAACAATAGAGTAGTTATGGGCGGCTCTAGCATTAGGGTTATGGGTAGAGTGCTTGAATATTCCTTTCAAAATACGAGGCAGTGGCTCTGGTTTCTCGATCTGTAAATTTGTCTCCCAGGGTGGAGGAGGAGCTTCTAGGCTCGTACTAGCTTTTGAAGAGCCGTAATCTCGAGAGCAAGTGGCTATATCGATTTTTTCGTCGACCATATTGATACAAACACGGTCGCCATCTTGTGATGGTGGGTTTTTACTGCCACCAGGCGCATTTTCGGCGTTCGAAGAACTCAAGGCTAAGTGTTGGTTGTGAAGAAAAGGATTCGTTAGCACAATGGGAGGAAGATTTAAAAGCCTCACAGCCTCCGCAAGTTTGGGGTATAAGTGTGTAAGGTGATCATCTGTACAAAGTTTACAAGGAAACTTAACCTTACGCTTTTCTTTCGTGCCCTCTCCAACATTATCATTCTTTTTTCCATTATTATTCTTGTCCTTGGGTTTATTCTTCCCACCTCTATGATTATTTCGACCTTTTTGTTTATTCCCATCTGCTTGTTGGTCACCATTTGGGTTTTTTGATGACTGCACAGAATGTTCATCCATCAATTAGGTGAGTTTGGAGGATCCAGATGAAGCTGGTCCTCTGGCAGACTTCGTTGCCGAGTCTGCAGATTTTACATTGGTGGACCCCACAATGCCATTGGCATGGGGCCCAGGACCCTATCTAGGATCATGAGTCGACTGCGGTGTGTCGGGAAGAAGGTGTTATAACATCCCATACTGGGCATAGATCAAATCGAATTGTTGGGCTCTAAAAATGGCCTCTTCTTCGCTGAAGACCCCAGAAGTAGCAACATCCTTTGAAATAGGAGCATGCAAAGGATTTAAAAAAAAATCTAAAAGAAAGGTCGTGGGTATGGGAGTCTTAACTAACCATCTTTGCCTGCATCATTCTTGGATATTGTCTGAAATATGAGTGCTGGAACCCTGGCGTAAAGTTGACAAAAGTTCAAGGCCAACATTGTAACGAATGGGTAGTTGAAAATAGTTAAGAAAGGCTAGCACTGATTGTTGAAAAGACCCATATGTCCCCCTAGGTAGCTCAATATACCATTATGACACAATCCCGATAAGAGTGCACTGAAACAATCATAATCTAATAGAATCATGATTCAAAGAATTCGATGAGCACCAGAGATGAAAAGTAGTGACGTGATCACCAGGGTCCTCGCCATTCTTACCCTCAAACTTTGGAATGTCTGACGGAAGCTTGGTGGGGACAGGGGGCCATGTGGGATCATGACTCACTAGGTCTTTCATTATTTTAGACAAATCTGGCAGATTAAGCGTGGCTAGAAAGGGAATACAGGGTTGTGATACCTGACCCCAGCCTCTCGCAAAAGACTGAGTATTAGGAGCCGCATTCCATCCAGGATTTTGGTAAGGACCAGAACCTTGTCCGAAATTAAAATACCCTCCTCCGGGCGAATTCATGAAATATGGATTGGGCATCATTCCAGCAGGAATGTTATGATAAGGGTTATGAAAATTGTCCCCAGTTGGATTAGCTCCAAACTGAGGGTTGTTGAAACTGTCCCCAACTAGATTAGATCCAGGTTGGGGGTGCCCAAGACATAATACTGACCTCCTCCAAGTGGGAATCTGGAGATTGAAATGGATTCGTTATGCCAAAAGTATTGATCAAATTCGGCACTGAGGGGATAGTGATATAGGGTGGAACTTGTCCGCCAACTTGGTTGTTCCATCCAACCGTAGAAGGATTAGACCCGGGGTTAATGAAGGGGACACTTCCTACATTAATATTCACTTGGGGAATATGATAGTTACCAAATGAAAAGGGATTGTAAGGAGGTGTAGTGCCCCCATGTCCAAGGCTAGCGTTATGGCCAGCAGCTGGGATGGCAATCGAAAACTGCAAAGTGAAACTTGGTATACCATAAGAAAATGGACTAGCAGCCATGGGGATGGTCTGAACATTGTAACTCGGCGAGTGGCCAAAACCCCCAAAATGGTTAGAGGCAAGAGACGAAGCATTGACTATGGGTCGAGCCATAATACCGATGTAGGCCTCCAGCACTACAACTGTAGCGGCTGCAGGTGTCGAAGGAGTGCAATTAGCTATAGTGGGATTGGGAGTTGATGAACTCCTAGTGTTCTGAAGACTAGACTCAGTACTAATCCTTGTGGGATGATAAGTCTAAAAAGTGGATGTGTGTGTACCACTCTCGATAACTCTATACCTTTTAGAAGGAAATATCTCGAAAACTGGTGGTAACTGTAACAATCGACGGGACCTGCGAGGAAGCTGGTCCGACTCCACGATGACTTATGACTCTCAACAAATAAAAATATATCCTAAGGCCAACTAGTAATCAAAGAGCATGCCTCATCCAAGAGGGACCTGAGACTCCCTGCTAAAGTTTGGAGGTAACAGAATCAGTTATAAGGGCCCTCGTAGGCTTAACAACTAGTTGGTAATATCCCCCCGGAGAGGTAATCCTCCATAAAGGTTGTGTGTTGTCTGACCCCTATCTGACTCATGATACAAGAAGAATAACCCCTTCAAGTAACCTATGAGAAACCTAAGTCAAGCAACTAATCAACCACTGTATAACCAATGCACATGCGAACAATTGTAAGTCTGTATTACTGTATTGGCAGGGTAGCAAAGCCCGAAACCTTGAAAGTACCGCCTCTCACAGAGGTATGGATACTAACAAGATCCAAAAATACGAATAAATCCACAGAAATATCTCTGACACTAGGTGAGTATCCAGGGGTTATCCCTTCAACAAACTTCACGCGACCTCGTGCTTAACTTCGGTGTGAGCAGAGCCTCTTGATATTACCAATTATATAATGGATTTCTCAACTCCCTGTCTCACACACATACGTTGATTTAATTGCCTTGGAGAAGTTTACTCACAAAATCCTATTCCAAGGCACTAAATCCTAGGCTAGTTTGTGCACCCTAAACAATAAAATCGTCACTAATTAATTTTAGTTTAAAGCGTAAATTTTATTGGTCGTGATTACTCAAAAAGGTATGGAAATGAAACTCATGGTGTTATGACTCTACATGAAAATAAAAATAGATATAATGCAAAGCCTAGCTTTAAATTTTTAGTGAGTGATATGCTAAATAAAAACAGTGCAATCTTCAATTTTAACTCTGCAACTTAGAAGTAAAATGCAATATTTCGCTAAATGTGCTAAGCTAATGATAATGGTTCCAAGACAAAAATACCAACCAATAAAAAATTCCTATTTTTTTGTATTTTCAATGTATTAAAAAGAAAATGCATGGACTGATAAGCGACTTGATATATAACTTCTGTTGTGTATAAAAGCAATCACTCGAGCAGAATACCAAGCAGCTAAGTAGACAACCCAACTACCAAGGAAAAATAAAAAATGGAAAACAAAGAGAAAGACATCACCCAAAAATTCAACTCCAAACAGGTTTCCTGTCATCCCAGATAATCTCAACAGGCACCATAAAGACCTAAAAAGGCTCAGTGATCCTCAAAACCTACCCAGCAGTCACTAAACCAAGCAAGAAAGCAAGGGGAAGTGGTATACGTGATTGTTCAAGAGGAAAGGGTGTATATACGCTTATGGATGTGAGACAACAAGCATGTACACATGAATTTCAAGGAAAAAAGGGCGTATATGCTTTAAAACAAGGCCAGGCAAGGGTAAAAGGCTGAAAACTCAACCCTAGAGTGAATAGAATATGTCCAGCAGTGATACGAAAAAAAACACAAAGGAAAAAGAGAAAGGTAAGAAGAAAAAGGTACTTCAACCCTTAGAAGGAATATTTATCCCCAGTATGGTCATCATTTCTGTTACAAGGGAAAAAATATCTATGGCCAAGGGTAAATCACAATAGACAGGTATGACTGCAGAAATCAACTCAATTCCAACATGTGCTATATAAACTAATGTGCAATACGAGGAAGAAGCCTACCTCGATCCAATCATTTGATGTTGTTCCATCGTTGAACACTTTGACCCAAAGATTTACACCTGCAAGAAGTTCTCAATAAACAAGAAATGCAAGTATATAGCAACAATATATAAAATGAGTTAGCACATCAGATAGCACAATCCATTAATAAACATTACAAACATGCCCATGGATAATAATCATATATTTTCAATATATTGATAGGATGGGAAAGGAGTATTTCTATTAATAATTGATCAACAGAAGTATCAACATTATAGACTTTCGTTTCGGCACGGTTCGAAACCAAGAAACCAAGTTCCTTCCAACTGGGTCTCCAACCCTTCAATGCTCCACCAAGGGAAAGCTCACAACAAAGAGGTAATGAGGTCCTCTCGACAATAAGGAAAGAGATTGGGGGCTGAACACTGTGTTCATACTTGAGGGACAAAGGGATGCAGACTCAATATGAAGTAATTTCTCCAGAGTAACTTTTCTCTCAAAGTTGAATTCTTTCTCTCCTTTTTTCATAGCTTGAAATTGTGCTTTTATAGCCTCCATAATGCAACTGAAGGGTCGAGTTGAAATGTTTCTAGTATATGGAAGGCCAAATATCAGAGATATTTTGTCATGACATGGAAACCCGACCTCATTTTATATTTTCTGGAACAAATCTTGATATACGCGAGCTGTAGTGGAGAAGCAAGCATATACGCATCTTGCAAAGCAGTTAGGGAGTGTATATGTGGGAAAATATATATTTTTGGCTCTGGAATTATCAAAAGGGGGTTGATAAGTCTTCATAGGGAAATGGAAAAAGGCCCTCTGTGCAAGATATCAATGGTGAGGAAAATCTTGCTATAACAGACTTAAAAAATTGTTAAGGGATGAGACTTGGCCCTTCACTTAGCTCAACACCCTGAACCAAGTGAAGAATTTGATGATCAAGATAATCCTCTTTCAACTCTATTCTATATTGAAAATCAAGATCTTTCTATAGCTCAACATCCATGGTACATAAATCTGGTGTATTACTTGCAACATCAAAGATGCCCAGATAACTTGGATCCTCACTAGAGAAGAAGACTCCACCTCGAATCTTCCAGGTATATCATTTTGGGAGACTTCTTGTTTAGAAGGTCTGTTGATGGTTTATTACTTCGATGCGTGAATGATTAAGAAGCACATAAATTGTTACAGGAAGCTCATGGATCATCAATTTCTATCATTCATGTTGGTGGCCATTTTTTCTGCTAAAGCTACCACCTTTAAAATTATAAGAAATGGTTACTATTGGCCTTCGATATTTCGATATTCCTATAAATTCGAAATATCTTGTGATAAATGCCAAAAAGTTGTTGGGAAAGAACGTCTTTCTTCCATGCCTCTACAACATGTCCTCCTAGATTTTCCTTTTTCTAAATGGGGCCTAGACTTCATTGGTCCTATCAATCCTCCGTCTTCCATAGGGATTATTTTTATTTTGACAACCATGAACTACTTTACTAAATGGACCGAGGTTGTCCCTATTAAGCATGCATAGGATGAGCGGGTAATTTCTTTCCTAGAAACTAATCTCTTTTCCAGATTTGGTATTCCACTAGAGATCATTACAGATAATGCACCAGCCTTCATTTCTGCAAAGTTAGCTCAATTTTTGGTTAAATTAGGGATCAAACATTTCACTTAATCAACCTATTAACCCTAAGAAATTGAGAAAGTTGAGTCTACTAACAAGAACCTGGTTAGGATCATCAAGAGGACCATAGAGGATAAACCTCGCCAGTAGCACACACTTCTCACTTACGCTCTCTGGGAAGATTGCACTACCACCAAGGAAATCACATGTTGTACTCCCTTTCAACTCACATATGGTCAAGAGGCTATTATTCCCACTGAGATTGATCTTTCCTCTTTATGGTTGATGTTGCATATTGAAGAATTAAATTCTTCCAATGTTCCCTAAAGGATAAATGCACTATTATCCCTGGAAGAACAAATGATTTTTTCCTTAGAAAACATAAAGAGAAGGAAACAAACTTTGAAAAAAGTATTTTAACAGATGAGCAAAAGATGTTGAATTCAATATTGATGAAAAATTCATACTATGGGGCTCATCTCATGCTGAGAGAGGAAGACACTCAAAGTTCTAGAAACTATGGCTAGGTACTTTTAAAATTGCTTTTGTCGTAGGTGCAAACTTATACCTTCTAAAGGATTTGGAAGAACGATTTTTCTCTTACAACACTAATGGTTCCCACTTGAAACATTACATGGAACCAGTTTGATAATTAACGCTTATTTGAAATGACTTATGTACATAGCCTTTTATTTTAATATTTTCTCTTTTTTACTTTGGTTTGTTGAGTTTTTAATTTCTGTTGTTTTTTTTAATTTATTAGAAATAAAGTTTGGATCAGTTTTGCCAAAACAATGTCATTATGTAAGTATTGTTGATCAATACGAAATAAGGTATACACAGTTGTCACGATTTCCCCCTTTCATACTTCGCTGAAATTTCTTTTTTCTTTCAACTCTCTTGTAGGATAGTTGATTTTTCCTTCTTCCCTATTTTTTATTTCCCTTTCTTCCTTCCATCCTGAGTTTCAAAGAGTGTACCAGAAAGTTTCCCCTTAAAATATTTAAGAAGTTTTATATGTGACATATTGTTCTAATTTTATGCATACAGGACCAAATCCCCTCATACGTACCACTTTCCTTAAGTTATTCCCAAAATCTTGTCTCATTATTTCCCTTAAACCATCTTTTCCCCCCTGTTGCATAACTATTCTTCAACAATTTTTATTTATTTTTATCATCTACTTGTCTGTGAAACCAAACATACTGAGTTCTCAATCTATTAGAAATAGATTTCCATGTTGAGTCACCAGTTTGTTGACGCCCAAAAGTGCAACTTAGTACCCATGCCTGCAAGTGGGTTGCAATGCCTTATTATTTATATACGTATACTAAATAATAGCTAGATAGGTGGGATACCCTTGTTTGAATCATGGTGAAGAAGAAACACTTCTTTAATTAGCGTTCATGATGACTTTATTAAGCATATTACAGTTTGGGAAAACACAAAAATATGAACAATTTTCCACATGCATCGATGATTATAATGGCTGACAATTTAAAAGATGAAACAAATTAACAACAACTCCACTCACAACTGCTACACATCTTCTCTGGCATATGGTTAAAGTTTGGACATTGAATTACACTCACATTGTTTATAATATGTGGCATTCATGGTATATTACATTTATGGTATTAGTTATGCTTGGTGGACAATTAGTTGTGATTTATAAAGTTGTTTTGAGTTCAAACGATCCTTGCAAAGTGGAATTTGTTATAAATGAATATATAACATGTAGTGTTATGGTGTTGGTATTAAACTATGGTAAAAGAGGGTTATTGTTTCAATATGGAAGTGACATGGTTGATTCGTATGGTTGATTAATGCGCTTAATAGAGTTTGGATGTATTACACCCTAGCTATGGTTGATGGAAATTAATGAGTGGGTGGAGAAGTGACATGCATTTACTGCATGTCGTTCTTACCCTCCTCGAGTTCACCACCTTCACCTTGTCGCACATTTGGTTGTTCTAGTTAGTTTTCCTCTATTTTGCTCGGGAGTGGAGAA
This sequence comes from Picea engelmannii, assembly GCA_009831015.1. Classification (NCBI taxonomy): domain Eukaryota; kingdom Viridiplantae; phylum Streptophyta; class Pinopsida; order Pinales; family Pinaceae; genus Picea; species Picea engelmannii. Next base: position 46,187 of record ML829160.1, on the reverse strand, counting down.
TAGTGGCAATATTTGGTCTTTTTTGACACTTTCCTCATAGTTATGGTGACTCTCTCCCTTCCATTCATCATTCTAGCCTCGCTTTGGATAGAATATTTGTTTGGCTCTTAGAATTCATATGCAGAGTACTTTCTTTTTGAAAGATATGGTGGTTGGATGTGTATTCTATCTATGCAAATGATATTGGTTGGAATTTCAAATATTGAAAATTGGAATTTGTTTTAAATGCTCCTTCATGTTGAAAGTATTTGATCATGGTTGCATCAGGGTGGATGATTGGTTATTGTTGATCCTGGTTGTTGATAGGGTTATAGCATTTTTTGTTTGTTATCACCCATGTCCCGAAATAGAATTATGGAGGTTTTTCTTATGGTAAGAAAATGATACAGTCGGGTTCTGGGTTCTCTTTGTGGTTATTGTTACTTCCTTCTCTACTCATGAGAAGTTGTTTCCCTATTTAGTTTCCATTTCACGGTTCGAATGAAGGAAAAGTAGGGTTTTACCTCATGTCCACCTTGGATGACTATGTCAAACTTTGTTGGAGATTTTGGTTTTATGTTATAAACCCCACTTGCGAAGTTGTTGCACTCACATATTGTTCAGAACATGTTCTCCCTTATCATGTTCGTTGTGAGCCTGGACTTGGATTGTGAATTGGTTATGCATTAACCTGACAGTACAAAGATTCATTACTTGCATATTTTCTTGGTCCATGGGTTGATTACCTACATGAATTGTGGTAATTAGATAGTGAATAAAAGGAAAGAACATCAAGGTTTCGAACCCAGACTGTCACATGGAAAATACTGGAGGTAGTTACCAGTGTCGTATGTTGAGTATTGGTTGGCCTATGTTACACTCCATTGCTTGTTGGGTGTGTTCTATTTTTAATGGAACAAGTCTGTTGATATTTCTCATACAAAAAGAACTCTGCAAATAAAACAAGTAAATTGTATAGTGGAAGAAAAATTGTAATAGTTGTTTTCGCTCGGTGATGATTGAAGTCATTTGATTTTGGGGAAAAAAGGAAAGCAACCAGTTAATAAAATAAAAGGTCTCAAACCCAATCCATAGTACAGAGATTTGATTTGGTTGATACAATGTTAAAGTTTGATGGCATGTTCTTTTTATCATCCTCTTCATGTTTGTTCTAAGCGCTTTGTGCATAATCGTTGATAATTGGTTATTGAAAATATGTGTATAAATTGTGTTGTTGTTCGAAGAAGAAAGATAGGATTTGACTGACTGAGTTTGACAGTCCTAGAGTTTTTCTTTGGGTTTGATATAGAAGTTGTTGTGTTTTTTACTTTGGGATTGCCTACAGTTTAAAATGTTTTTGGCAATTAAGAGTATGTCATTTCTAAAGATTAAATGCTATTTTATTTAATAGAAAAGTATCCATTTCATTTCCCATTCATTATATCATTTTTTTCTCCTTACAAACCCACCATCTTCCCAAATTCATTATAATTCCCTGTTTTGTTATTGTAAATGACATTTCAAAAGAAATAATAAAAATGAAGTGGGAGTGACTAATGTTTAATTTGGAAATGGAAGTATTATTTTGATGTTGCTTGAATAGTATATGCTAGTGGTTCCCATCCATGCTACCCATGTTTTTGTTCATTACCATCCCCTCATCTTCCCAACAACCCTCTCATTCCCTCTTCAATAGCAATTAATTATTGATTTGAATATTATGATGAATGGATTGCTTGTGATGTAGGAGCATCGTAAGCAGTCAAGTGAGCATAGAGGCAAAGGATAGCTGGAAAATGCAACACGCATTTTTCACGTTTTGAAATGTTTTGAAAGTTAAGGGGGCGGATATTAATGTAATAGTTAGGAAGATGGCATACTTTCATTTATATCTTGGAGGTTGTAAACAGATCTTGAGAGATTTCTCTCATCTATAAAACATTAAGGCATTTATGCATAGTTAATGAAAGTAGGTAGGTTTGAATTGATAGATTAGACAGTTTAGAAGAACAAGAGGGAAAATGGATATAGACACCCTCGTCTTTGTATTATTGTATCATGAGATCATTGTAACATTAGCATAGAGCAGAAGGATAAAGCTGTAACAGAGAGTTGTAGAGAAAGACCCATGTACAAGAGCTTGAATTAATATAAGAAGCTTTGAATCATATTTCTTGGTGTTATGATGTTTTCTGGTTATACATGGTGAATGGTATGCTTACAATGGTTTTATTCTTTCTGTTATGCATTTGTTTTAATACTCTGTGTATGTATGATTTCATATTGAATGTTTGAAGTCTGAGAGAGAAAGATAATGAATTTCAATTGTTTCTCTTCCTAAGTGAGAGAGTTCCTGCAAGGAGTGTAGTGAAACGTCCACAAGGAGTGCAGTGAAACGTCCGCAAGGAGTGCATTGACAAAGGTTCAGATTCTTTATCTCTAGAATCTCAGCAGGGATATCGTTGTTCTCATTCCAGCAGAAGTGCAGGAGAAGCACACAGAAGCCATGCAAGGTGTGTGCAGGCTAGTTGAAAGCTTAGAACTTATCAACCAAGGGGAGAGTTGAAGGACTGCTATTGCAGAGAGAGTGCACATAGTCAAGAGGTCAAATACTTAGAGGTATTTGAATGGGTTCCGCAAGGAGTGCGTGCAGGAGTTCCTTTTGAGACTTGAGTTGCAAGTGAAAGATCAGAAGGGTTAACACCTTTGAACACTTCAAAGGAGACGAAGGTCGAAGTCATCCAACAGAAGTTAAGTTCCCTCGGAAGAACATTGGTTCATTTTGTAGGAGCTTTCAAGGAGGAAACGAGCGGTCGTAATTCTCCGTGGAGAACTCACGAAGTCGTGAGGGCCATAGGATCCAGAGAAGTTGCAGGGTGGTTAGAGGCCGACGAACTCATCACTCCAGGATCCAGAATCAACGTGGACCGTTGATCGTGATTTTCACAAGCCGGCAAATCATTTTGGCATTTTGGGGATCCTGACAATAAGGATATAAGCGTAGTGGAACGAAAGTCCCGAAGTCGCGAGTTGCGATAGGAGTTGGCGTGGAGTTTCGGGATTTCGGCACTTCAGGTGTCAGGAAACGGAGGAGGCAGCGCTTTTGGATCAAGAGTTCCGAGAGCCAGGAAGAGTGACAAGTGGTAGGAGTCCATATCATAAATAAAAGATAGCGGAGGAGACAGGTGGCGTACTTGTCGCCAGGCGGAGTCAAACTTCGTTAACTATTTTGGGGGTTCGTAGGTTGGAGATCCGGAAGCCTTGCATCAGGATTCATGAAGTCGCGAAGTCTGAATTTCCAAATTGGTGCAAAGTTTTGTGAGAAGCCAGCCTTTGCTAACTACATTTTAGTGAATCGACATTTCAGGTTTCAGTAGTAGAGGACCGAGGAACTCGACAATAGGGATCGCGAAATTGCGAAGACTTGAAGTATCGAATTTGTGAAGGGCGCGATGTTATTGGGGTCAAGGATATTTGGGTTGACGCCTGGAGTTTGTTCTCACAGGCTCAATTCATAAGGACCTGTGGATACATCGTGAGTGTATGCGATATTCCTCGAGGGGAAATCAAAGAGTCAATCAGACTCTAGGGAAAATTTAGAAAGATCCTGCATGGACCTCGACCCGAGGGTTTGGGGGTCCGTGTCATCTTGTATGCACTTCTTTTTAGAATGATAGAGCCAACCTTTAATTTTATTTAGGTAGGGTTGATGCATGAACTGTCGATATTTTTCATAACTAATTGGAACATTTATTTCGGATGACCTTTTTCAGTAGAGACAATAATGTCAGAGGTAACAGAGGAAGGGGAAATTGGCAGAGGGGTCACATAAGACCTTGGTTCTCTATACGTTTTGATGTTGAGCCCCAAGAATTGAACCATCTTTTCCAAGTTGGGTTCTTAAACCTAGTAGGCCAAGGAATCCTACAACCTCGAGCCTGTGTAGGACAAGGGAAAAGGAATAGCCACTCACTCCAATTCATCCAAATAATCTTCCAAATCAGTATCCTCTTGCCTTCATCTTAAGGATGAATGTTCTCATGTTATTAGTGTAGTTCAACCTTAAGGCTCTAACTATTCAAAGGCTGCCACAAAAAAATCAAAAGGGGACAACAGTGAGAAGAGGCCTAATGCCTCTCATAGAAAATATGGATTTTGATGATGATTAATGTGGTTTTATATGTTGAAAACAATATTTTTACTTTGATAAAGTTTTGGACAACAAGAATTTTTAGGCATTATTTTTGGGACAACATGGATATGATCAAATTATATTGGGTTGATATTAAAAATATTTGGTCATAATTTTGAAAATGGGAGTTACAAGGAAGGTATATTTGAAATATTATGACTGATTTTTATATTTCATGTTTCATGGTTATTAAAAGAAATAACTGGGAGTCACAAGGGGTCCCACCTATTTAATTATTATTTAAGACCCTTATTTATATATTATTATTATTTATTGTCTCAAACTAATTAGTTAAGTTAATTTGACTTAACTAAAGAAAGGTAGTTGAACTACCATAACTTATTGAGGGGGAATAAAATCTCAATGAAGTGAAGATACAAGAGGAGATAATAGAAGGAGGACTACAACCATAAGGTTTTCTCTATGCTAGTGAGATACTTTCAACTTTCATTCATTCTAAGTTTACTAGAAAGATTAATCCTCCTGATGATAGCAGGGTCTTATTGAAGGCAACACGATTCAAAAAATCGAATCACATATTTCAACAACTTGTTTTAAAGGTGTATTCTTTATATTTGACAGTCTGTTTATTTTTGTTTGTGCATGAATTGATTTTCATTACTAATAAATAATATCCTGCAAAGTCAAGTGACAACATTTTGTTACAATCTGATCCAGATCTTTAGTTTTGGTTTTCTTCTTGATTGTCAGAGTCTTTTTGTATGGTGCCCATTGAAGGCTTCTAAATTTGATTTTGGTCCCTACCCCCGCAAGAGTTTGTAGAGAGAAATCATTTTTGTATCTCACAATGAAATAAATGAAAAATATGATTATTATTTATGTCTCACACATGTGTTTTAATGATCTGATTCATTCTTTTTCTTTCCATATATACATTTGTATAATTTTTGTACACATTTAAGTAACTTTGTTTAAGTTTACTTCTTTTGCATTGATATATACAACACATAAAAACCAACCTTATTCCTTTGTAATTAATACATGTGGATTAAGCAATTTGTTTTTAGGATATAAACCCCATGTGACATTCCCAAGTATCTTGTCTTATCTCGACAAGATCTGAAACTGCTTGAGTAAGGTTTTCTATACCTTTTCCTCAACACACATGTTTTGTTGCCTATTTTTAGTTTTCATTTCCTTCAAATTAAGAAATGTTCATGAATCCATAGATTAATGTGATCCTTTGGTTCAGTCCATTTCATCACTAGTTTGATCCTCATCATCTGTAGGTTTTCAAACTTCTGTCTCTTTGGTTCAAAAACCTTCTAAGTGTGTTACTTGATTGTTTTGGGATCTAGTTCTTTAATTTGGAGGTTGTTTATGTTGCATTAAGCCTTGTTTTTTGAGTCTCTTGGTATTTTGATCCTTTGAGCATACTCTTGAACTCTTTTGGAATTTTTTCAACTTGGAATTAATTAATTTTTTTGCTAATTGGAATTTGAAATTTTATACATTGGTTTTCCTTTACTTCACATGTTATTTCTTATTTGAACAAGTGTTGAAAGAGTCTTTGTGTTTGGATTCTTTTAGCCTAGTTGAGTGCTTGTTTTATTCATCTTGTTTACTTTTGGGTTCTTTGCAAGTGTCATTGAGTCCTTCCATTTTGATTCTAAGTGAAATAAAAGAAGAGTCTATTTTGAGTTTTCATGTAAATTGAAAAGAAGAAATTTTTCATTTTCCATCACTTTCGGGATTTCATCCTTCCCCCATAAGGGACTACGGGGTGATAATACATTATTCATCACCCCCCTACAATTTTTTAGGGAGAAATAGTCACCCTGTCTACATGATTGGAGGAGCGATAGTCTCTATTTTGAGTGAATCTAGAGCCTATTTTACCTCTTTTTTGTCAGTTCTTTGTCTCAGACATTTACATTAGAATCCTCCATGCTTTATTGTGAGTGTGATGATTGAAGTTTTATGATTATCACATGTTTTTTTTCCTCTTTTGAGTTTTCATTTCCTTCAAATTGAGAAATGTTCATGATTCCCTAGGTTAACTTGATCCTTTGGTTCAGTCCATTTCATCAGTAGTTTGATCCTCATCATCTGTAGGTTTTGAAACTTCTGTCTCTTTGGTTCCAAAACCTTCTAAGTATGTTACTTGATTGTTTTTGGATCCTTTTCTTTGATTTGGAGGTTGATTATGTTGCACTAAGCCTTGTTTTTTGAGTCTCTTGGTATTATTATCCTTTGAGTGCACTATTGAACTCTTTTGGACTTGTTTCAACTTGGCATTAATATTTTATGTTTTCTACTTAAACTTTGAGGTTTTATATGTTGGAAATACTGAGAGGAGGGGTGAATCAATATTACCTCTTTTTAAACAATTAGTAATTACTTTTTTATTGTATTAATCACCACAAATATCAACAATGGACTTGTATATAAAATCAATTATATAAATGTAATTAAAAATAATTTACAAGTTTCTATAAAGAATAATCTGAGATAGTGAAGGACAACAATCCTTTTTAGAGCACCAACTATAGGAGACAAAAACCACCTTCTTCAAGGCAACAACCCTAGGAAGCACCAACTCCCTTGTATTTAGGGAACCAACCCTAGGAAGAACCAACTCCCTTGTATTTAGGGAACCAACCCTAGGAAGCACAAACTCCCTTTTATTCACACTATACTTAGTAAAGGATGTGAATACTTCCTTGTTCTTTCCTTCCATCCTCATTGCATAAATATCATTAGTTCTTCTTCTTTGGAATCTAATTCTTCTTTTTGGTCTTTGATCTTAACTGCAGAGACAGTTCTTCTTCACTCTTGTTTCTTGCTTATATAGTATTCCTACTGGTGTGAGCATTGAAGAATTGTGTCCCTTTGTTTTGGACCATTTCACCTCTTCATTTAAATTAATAGTAATAGCATTTGTCTTTTAATTTAGAATTAATATCTCCTATTTTATTCACCCATTTAACGTGAAATCTTTTCAATTTAGTAAGAGGGGTTTTTCATAAATTGATCCTAGGTATGGATCAATTTCTTTTAACTCGATCTCATGCCTTTTTTATTTTATTCTTAAGCTTATGTTACGTCCCCAGTTCTCCAACAGATCATATTTGAGCTTTTTTATTAGCTTTCCAATGCATTGGATGTATTTGATCACTTAATATCAATCAGTACATAATCTAGATCATGTATGGTTCAAAATTTATTCCTAGCAGAGGAAACAATCTCCCTCTGTATGTTAAATTCACACAGATGCACTTTCAGGACCTCTATTCCATATGACCATAGGCAGTGTCTAAGCACTAATCCAAATGAGTTCTTAATCACTTATCAAGATTGACAGTCATGTTTTATTTGCATGTTTAAGATGGACGGTTCTTGTTCATTTTGAGAATTCGGGGTTTCGGAACTTAGGCCATTGCAATATTCCAACTCTTTTGGAGAAAATTATATCGAAGTGTGTATCAACACTCCCTTCTTGATAACCTATATATGTCTAGGAGCTGGGACCATAGACTTAGGCACAAAGGAGCTCCCATTGTCCGGGTATTCGGTTATTCATGACTTCGGCCTTCGGCGCTTCAACAAGTTTTGTTGGTAGTAGAAGTTGGTTATCCTCGAAGGATGTACTCCCGAAGTGACGTTTCTTGTTGACGTCACTACTGATGTAGCACTAGCTGAGTGGTTGCCACAATTCACCATGATTTATGACTTTTACAATCCTTATGTGCCACATAGACCTTGACACTTGTCACCATTTGATTGGGCCACGTGTCATATTCATTTTTTTCCACATGTCTTACTTCATGACTTCAGTACTTCGTGTATTCATGAGTTTTGACACTTTTGTATTATCCTTCGATTATTTCTGAAGTTTTGAATATATCTACCACCATAGATTTTCGATTGTCTTGATCATATGGCATTCATTTATTCTGGAACTTCGAGGTTCAAGAGTTCTTGGTTTATCTAAGTTGTTTATCGCCGAAGTAGGTCAAGGCTAGATTTGACCACCTTCTTCCTTGGAATGTTTTGAACAGATCAACGGTTGACATGATTTATTATTCTTCCTCTGATTCGACAGGAGTTCGTGACTTCGGGGCTCCAACCTTCGGGTAAACTTACATGTTTTGATGGAGTGGTCAACGTTGTTGATTAATTGGGTTGGTTTTCATTGATGTCAACCCTTGAAGCAAGTCCGGTAGAAAATTTGGGTAGCCCCAACAGTATGATTAAGGGACTTCAGTTTGATTGATGTATAATGCTATGAAGTTTAATATATTTGTAGGTAATACTATTCTAGATGGATAATACATGTCATGCCATTTTCGGTGATATGTGAAACTTCACATAACTCCTCACGGTTAGAGAGTTATGGCATGGTGAATTTTGAAAACCCTCATGAGTTATCTAGAAGGTCAAATAAGTCAAATTAATTCTAGAATCTCCTAGAAGAAGTTGACTAGTCAAGTGGGTGAAACTAGGAATTAATAATGGATATAGTTGTTGCATCAAGAAATACATTAAATAATAAAGTGGTTGCAACAAGAAGTTACTTAATAGAAAAGAAGTTGTGAATTGACTAATTATAGAAAAGTTAGTTGCAACAAGAAGTTGTGAGTAAAGATCGATTATTTAAATAATAAAGTAGTCAAAGTGGTTGCAAAGAGAAATTATTTAAATAATAAAGTGGTTGGTGATTTTACTATTTATGGATAATTTAAAGTGGTTGAAAAATTAATTAATTAATTAAATAATAATTTAGTTGCAACTAGAAGTGGAGAATTTACTATTTGTAGCAAAGTGAGTTAGAAGTGGACAAGTGGTTAGAAGTGGGTTGGCCCTAAAATAAGGAAAGTGGGTTAAGTTGGTTAGAAGGTAACCCCTTGAGGAAGCTACATGGAATTATATATAAGAGAGAAAGGATTTCCCATGAGAATGTATTGAATATAATTGAATATTTATTTTGTGAAAGGTTATTTGGGAAGGTATTATTGATAGAGAAAATTCTGGCAGAAAAATCAAGGCAGGAAAACTACAGCACAAAAAGTGCGGCAGGAAAAGTGTGGTAGAAAAATCGCGGCAGGAAAAGTGCGGAAAAAAAAGTGCGGAAGAAAAATCGTGGCATGAAAAGTGCAGTAGAAAAATCGTGGTAGAAAAAGTTCGGCAGAAAAATCGTGGCAATAGAATCGTGACAACAAAACCACGGTAGCAGAATGCTACAAGAATAAAAATGTATTGTTTTCATATGTGTAGTTTTGAATTTATGAATCTGGTTGAGGGTTTACTTCGTAAATTTGTTGGATTCCCTCTTGGAAGTTTAAGGATTCCTATAGAGTTGATCTGAGGCAAATCTACTAAAGTTTAGTATTGGTTCATGTTTGAGGGAGTTTGGTTGAGGTATGTTGTTGAAGTTATTGGTACATATAGAGGTTGTATAAAAGTGAGTTTCTAGTACATAGTTTGAGGTACAATATTGTGGTATAGTGTTTGAGGTATATGTGATTAGATCATATTGGTTGATGAGTATACAGTGGCAGATTTCAAAGAATAGGTTGTGACAATGACATATTCAATTTCTACATTTGACACTTATATTTCAGGGCAGTTGGACGGGGCAAGGATAGGTGGTTGTAGCTGTTGGATTACTGAGAGGGGGGGTGAATCAGTAATAGAGAAATTTAATCATTTTTCACCATAAAATGCAAGCGTTATATCAATGTAGCATTATCATCCAATAGTTGTAGAGTAAATAAACAATGAACAAATGAGAAATCACACACATACACAGTACACCAGTGTTTTACGTGGAAACCCGAAGTGGGAGAAAACTGCGAAATGCTTTTTCTTATATGTCTTTAAGAATTACATTCACTGGAAGCATCAACTTCCTTTGTTTTCTAGCTGCAACTAGAAGGAGGTTCCAACCCCCTATTTTCTCAAGCTACAACCTGAGGGAATCTCCAACTCCCCAATTCTCTAGCTACAACCAGAAAGAGGCTGCAACCCCCTATGTTCTCAGGCTACAACTTGAGGGATGCTCCAACACCCCAATTCTCTGGCTACAACCAGAAGGAGTCTACAACCCCCTATGTTCTCCGACTACAACTGGAATCTGGCTACAACCACTTGTCCTTGCCCCATCCAACTGCCCTAACATAGAAGTAGAATGATAGAACCACTGTCACACTATCACTATGAGATATACTATTGTAAACTTGTGTTGTATCCTTTTCACCACTTGAAGGAGCAAAAGAAGGATACTTGCAAGTCTAGTTAGGCATACTAGACAGGACAAAGGTTAGTGTATGAATCAAATGACTTAATCACTTGAAATAAACAAAGAAACAAGCTAATAACAATTAAAGAAACAAAACTAAAATGCATAAGGAAATTAGAACCCAAATCAATCAAACAATTGACCAATATCCATGCCACCAATGGAGAAATTATATTAGTGGGAAAACACCAAAGAGAAAGGGGGACTTATGGATCCCCTCTTCCTCCTAGGGAGGGATCTTGAGTCCCCTATGTGAGAGATCTTCTTACAAATGTAAAACTAGAAAGTAAATGGTGAAGAAATTCAAGCTTATTCCCTCAAGAGGTGAGGTGAATAGCTTAATGAGATGATGTTAGTATGCTCCAAGAAGGAAAGAGGTTCCTTGTAGGAGAATAGAGGCATCATAAAAATACAATGAGATTCTTGAATTCATAGTGCACCCATGGCCTCTTTTTATATGAAATATTTGAGGCATTATCCAACCAGTCTTTAGTGTGAACAAGGGGCCCTTTAGGGCACTCTTAGGTCTTTGACCAGCCCCCCACTCAGATTCATCTTAGATTTGAGGGTCAAATCGACTTGGGAGATGAACCATAAGTGGGTGAGGGGATGACAAGAACCATAAATGCGCTATTCATAGGAGTGAGCAGATTTTATCGTACACAGTCGCGCATCGAACGCATGTGCACTCTTTTGGCTTCTTTGGCCTGCGCAGGTGCACACGCTTCCTATAGTGTTTTTGCGCATGTCAATTTTATAACCGGTTGTATATTTTTTTCCCCTTTGGAAATGTATTTTTGGGGCTATGAATGAACTAATAGATGTTTGGAGATGTTGGATTCCTGTGACCATTTGCGGATGAAATTCCAATGATAACAGATGCCCCCTAATGTGTGAGGTTAGGAGCATACGTATAGCCGAAATACATCAATGATTCTTCTACTGAGAGTAACATTGTAAGAAAGAGTGTTGAGAGGAACTGTAAGAGTGATCTGTCAGAGGGAGAGGGGAAAATGTGGGACCCGAACCTTTCTCTAGGTGTGGGAAAATAAGAACTATATACAAACGAGGCGAGCATGCCCCATGCTCGTGTCATGTAACTCAAATATGTAAGAGAGTAACTGAAGATGTATGTTGGTGTAGATAACTGCAGTTCCCTCTAGGGAGGTTTGATAATGGAAGATAACAATTATGATGGTGAACATACTCTGAAAAGAGGCGATGACACCGGTAAGAAGTGTCAATGATTCATAGGCATTGATGGCCCAACAAATTTCAGAGGTCTTCAGTTAGTATAAAACAAATGCAATAGTTGCAAAGTAAGACCCACCGTAACATGATATTGTGTTGAAGTCGAATGTTATGGGGGTCAACGACATCAGAGTGCAATGATGGTTCTCTCTTTGTTGTCTGAGACTCCTCATTGTAAAGGTAATGAGAGTCAAGATATTGTCTCCCTTATGGAAATTGTGTTGATGTCAACAGAAAGGGAGACACGACTCCAAGAAGCAAAGGGCTTCATGAAATCTACTGGATGAGATCATGAACATATGAGGTACATGAACGAATTCAAGATGTAGTGAGACTCAAGACTACCCTTGGTTGGGGATATATGTGAAGTATGAGTAGCAACAACTGTGAAACTGGATCTAATGTCAGGGGGATGACTAGACGGGGGTTAAATTGTGCCAGAGGCATGACAAAGTGGAAAAACTCATAGATTAGGCATATATGGACTGTGGGATACTCAGGGTTTATGGACGATGCCAACAAGAGTAGAAGGTAATGAATTCCCCGAACAAGGGTGACAGGGGTTGCTTTTCCAGAAAAAGAAAGTCACTAAAGGCGATAACAAAAAAGTGATGTAAATACTGGAAACAAAGGCTTTGTACAATTACCAAATGAATAAAGAATAATTTGGGATAAGTGTGCAGATACAAAAACAAGTGCCCTAGTGCAAGATGGCTTGGCCTGTGATAGTGCAAGTTGTGTGGAGAACTGGTGGAGGGTGGGGGCCTCGTAGGTGGGTTTTTGTATGAGGTAAATGAATGGAGGAAAATATGCAGATTGGTAAATTGTATGTAGATAAAATGGAGGGTTAATGATATTGCAGAGGTGCAATCAAACGAGAACCATGAGGATATATCCTGGGAGTCCATTGGGAAAGCTAGCATAGTGAGGAAAAGGAGTATGTGGTTGATTCTCGAACATGTGTAAGGATATCAGGACTCCCATCCCTAGGGGGTGAAAGAAACATGAGTGTCAAAGTGCCAAAGGGGACTATGAATGGAACAACTCATGTAGGGGAGAGTGCTACTAGGTGACAGTACTGAAATGCAGTAGAGGTGATAGTACTACAGAGCCATATGGGAGGATCCTACAGGAAAATGTCAGAGGGTGTGACTGGGAGATGCAATCAATATTCAGAGGGAATGATTACATGCCAGTGTCAATCATATACCTGAAGGGGTTGCGTTGGTTTGTGATGACCAAGTACCTACACACATGAAAACCAAATACCTAAAGTGAACAATATCTGAAGATAAAGAACATATAACAACTATTTGATCATTTTGAACATGAACATGTGCACCTGGATGTGATGTGAAAAAAATAAATGCTCCCCCGGGGGCGAGTATGGCTGGTGACCCAGGGAATGTGACTGTGTAGGTGGCGGGATCCTGATCCTGTGGCTGAAGACAGATTGGAAAATGATTTGTACTTCAGGGGTGGGCCTGGAAGTTTTTTACTGATGTAGTAAATAACATGCTTGCGACCATCATCCCCTAGTTGGACGAGAACTCCTGCTAGTTATACGGCTGAGGCTAACAAGTAGAGGATATAATCACAATCATAGTCAGGTGGACTAATTAAAGGGGCATTGGAGAGTGCCTCTTTTAAATCATCAAAAGTGGTTTGGGCATGTTCATCCCATTGAAATGGGATATCATGACACAATAAGCCAAGGAAACCATGCGTGCGAGTGGCATAATCTGGGACAAAGCGTCGTAAAAAGTTGGCTTTGCCTTGTAGGATCTATAGTTGGCACAAATTCCTAGGTGGTGGAATTTATGTGATAGCTTGAACCTTAAGGGGGTCCACTGTGATATCGTGTTGGGAAATGATGAACCCAAGGAGGCATCCGACAGTGACACAAAAGACACACTTGAGGGGATTCAAGCGGATATTGTATTGTCGACATCGTTGAAAGACAACCCATAAGTCATCTAGATGTTGAGTGCATTTCTTGGATCGAGCAGTGAGGTCATCCAAGTAAGCGAGGATGATGTAAGTGAGATCATGGAAAACATAAGTCATGGCCCATTGGAATGTTGCACCTGCATTCTTGAGTCCAAAAGGCATAATAGGATACGCAAAAGTACCCCATGGGGTGGTAAATTCAATTTTATACTAATCTGCTAGGTGGATTTGGATTTGGTTGTAGCCATAGAAACCATCCATGAAAGACAGAGCCTCATGGCCGACACAGTCATCGATGATTTGGTCGATGAAAGGGGTAGGGAAGTTGTCTTTGGGACAAGCATGGTTGAGATCACAAAAGTTAGTGTAGACGCATATAGTGACATGTTTTTTGTTGATAGGGACCAGGTTGGAAACCCATGACATCTATGCGATGGGGTATATGAACCCTGCAATGCGTAGTTTGTCAATTTCGGCTTTGATAATCATTGCTTTGGATGGGTGCAGTGGGCGTTTCTTTTGACGTACATGGGTGATATTTGGCCATGTGTCGATGTGATGTTCGATGATAGAAGGATCAAGGCCGAGCATCTCTGTATATGACCAGGTAAAAATATCTCGGTATTCCTGAAAGAGAACTTTGTAAGCTGTGAGTTCCTCAAGGAAGAATGCATCACCAATGGTGATTTCTTCTATGATTCTTGGTTTGACGAAAATGTTAATTTTGACAGTGGGGGAAATATTGGCCATGTTTCCTTCTTCAAAAGCATCGGGGGTAGGGATAGGGTTGTTGAACCAGTCTATATGCCCGAATGGAATAAAATCCTTGGTTTCGATTGTACAGATGGAGGCTTGGCTAGGGGGGTCAAAGGATTCCTGTGAGAGAAAGAGCACTATGTGATGGAGTGCATTCCATGGGAAATCAGGTGTAGTTAGTTCCTCTAGGATATCTTTGTCGCGGTGGAAAATGCAAGAATATAGGGGATCCCAGGAAGTAATATTGGTGACTGTCGCCATGTGATTGTCTTCAGGTGGTGAAGATGTATAGGGGGTATCACAACTATGGTGCAATGGTGTGATTGACATAAACTAAATGTCGAGACATTGTGGGTTGTAGATTGTGGTTGGGTGCAAAATTTCTTGAGGGAAATGAACTAGAGAGTTGGGGGGATTTGGGGGAAAATCCTCATATAGACTATCCATGAACCATGGAGGGGTGGGAAGTGACTCAAGTTCAGGGGAGGTGATGTGGACAGTATCTAGAGATGGAATAGGGGGAATCACTTGCATCACGAGAAGTGAGGTGGTTGGAGAATTTCTAATAAGGGACATTTGACGATGTTTGTATTGAATGATCGTAGGACATCGATACGTGAAATGATCAATTGATTCACAAAGAGAGTAAGGGCACCTCATCCGTTCATTGATTGAGGTCGAGACATAATGGATTTCTGTGACTTGGGTACCCGATGACATGGGTGGAGAGGGGACTTGCTGAAAGCATTGGCGTACGACCATTAGCATCTATCGAAATTGAGGTAGTGTGGGGCAATGATGAGTGTAGTGGCCATACTCAAAACATATGGCACATCCAAATTTGGTTCGCAGCCCTTTTCTACCTAGAGTAGGGGACACGGTGGTAGTACTAGGTGTTCTTGGTGAAGTGATAAGCGAGGTGGTTTCTTGAGGG
Organism: Picea engelmannii; assembly: GCA_009831015.1. Classification (NCBI taxonomy): domain Eukaryota; kingdom Viridiplantae; phylum Streptophyta; class Pinopsida; order Pinales; family Pinaceae; genus Picea; species Picea engelmannii. The sequence continues at coordinate 30,863 of ML829160.1, read as the reverse complement.
AGTTCGATCAAATTGCATAACTCGGGGAGAGAGGGACATCTATTGGTGGGGTGCCCCTCTTTCTCGCATAGTACATAAGGAGGTTGAACTCGGGGAGGAAGTGGAGCAATGGGATCTTTCTTCTTCCATCTACTCCCAGCCATAGTGGTGGTGCTGGCAAGTGGGGTTGAGGGTGGTGCCATCAGAGTTAGGAATGGAATCTGCATCGAGATTCCCTTTGTTTAGGGAGGGAGGGATGGTTGAGGATCCATCGTGGGTGGGTGTAGATACCATACTGGAATGGCAAGCACCATGTTGGGAAGGGTAAGCATTGCGGCTACCTGGAAATGTTGGACTCCCGGTGGGGGGTAGAAGAAGGGAATTTGAGTAATGGCTTGGGGGATTGTCTCCCAAACCAGGATTTGACCCTGGGGGAGGGTGAAATCAGGGGTGTGTGGTGTTGGAGGGTTCTCAGGGGATTCCCTAGGTAGTATTTCTTCCACTAGTGGGACGTCAGGGAGTAGAGAAGCCTCTATGGGAGGAATGGTATCTCTATTGTCAGTTCCAGTCGAATATATGACACACACTTGTGTTGAGGGGTGTATGAGTGGTGGTGCTCCATGGTATGCCCCCAACAAAGATGGGTCTTTGAAAATTATGGGGCCCATATCCATGAGTGGATATGCATTGGAACTAGTGCAGACAAGAGGTAATATTTTATCGATGTTGGAGGAGTGGTTAGGCTCGTAATGTGAAACTTGGTCGATGGTGATGATCTTTCCATTGTGGGGGAACATCATCATTCAAAACACAGAAGAGGCCACAACCTTCATAGCGTACATGTAGCTACATCCAAACAAGATGTTGTAATCGAGCGGGGCGTCGATAACTTCAATGTCGATAAGGATGGTTTGTCCCCCAAGTTCAACGGGGACATTTTGAAAGAGCCCTTTAGGAGAGGATGGTCATCCATCATAAGCTCTCAAAGTGATGACAGATGGTATTGGCTCAGAGGAGCCAATTTTCTGCCATGCTTTTTTGGACATGATGCATATGGATGCACCTTCATCAATGATACATCGATGAACTATGATGTTTTGAATCTTGACTGGTATCTGGAAAGCTACCAAAGTGGGGAGACAGGGTTCCCCACAATCTAGATCGAATGTGATGAGTCTAGTATCAGCAGGATCGATTGCGCCCAAGGTGGAAAGAAATGATTCCCATTGAGGGGGATAGGTTTGGAGGACCTCCAACACCGACATGGTTGCAGGTGATTGTGTCAAGTCATCAACTGGACTGTAATTATGTGTCTTCATAGCCTGAGGGTTGTTGAAATTATGTCATAATGGGATGCGAGGAATACGAATGGGTGGTTCAGTGTTAGGGAGTGGAATCATCAAAGGTTGTTTGGTTGTAATTGGATATGCTTTCGAAGTGGTGGGAATAGATTCAGGGATTGCGCTATATTGAGGACTGTACATTTGTAGAATAATTTCTTCTTCACTAGTGAGGAGGATATTGTGATCTGCTGGATTCCCAGGGTTTTGATATTGTCCCATATGTGGTGGGGAAGGATGCATCTCCTGCTGGGTATTCATCACACCTTTGTGTGGAATAGGGTTTTTCAACACCGTCGGGGGTGGTTGTTTCAAATACTATTGTGGGGCCTGCTCATGGGTAGATGACACTGGGGGACACAACACATTTACAAAATCTTTCATCCATTTGAAATCAGTAATTTGGGGGCAATGGTGAGTATAATGACCATTCTCACCACAAAGAGCACAAGGTAAGTTCATCCAAAGGTTGTTTTTGTTGTTCCTCCCTTGGCGTTTGTTGTTATTTCCCCCTTGGGGGTTTTGGTTCCCCTGATTTTGGTTGCCCCCAACAGTTTGGTTATGTTGGGGGTTGTTTCCCCCTGGTCTTGGGTTATTATTGTTTCGGTTTTTTCCTTTATTTTTGGAATTATTCGACTGATGGGTCGGATTTTCCGTATTCAGTTGTTCAAAATTTTGAAATTTCTAAATGGGAGAGGGTTTAACAAAGTTAACCCCAGTGTGCGGTTGTCCTTGTGGAGGAGCAATGGGTTGTAGAGTACCGAGAAATGGAAAGTACGGATTATTTTGGGGTAATGACTCGTAGGGTGCATAGGAAGGTGTAGTGCTTTCACTAGTGACCAGGGTGTAAGCTGAGGTAGAGGGGGTACCAGAACTTGGTTGAACAACTGAGCACATCATGGGTGTCGGCGGGGGTCCACTCATGGGTGGAGGGAGGACAACAGGGTATGGCTAGTGATAAAGGGGGGGATGGTAATAAGGGGGTCCTCCATACATCAATGGATATTGGGGTGTTCCATACATAGGTGGTGGTTGTATATATAGGTTGTGATGTGTTGTGGTACCAATCAATCCATCCGTTGAGTGAGACATCCCAGGTTTGTCATGGCCAAATGGTACAGGTCTCGGGGTGTCAAGTAATACTGTGTATAAGTATCTTGACTGAGAATAAATGAGGTCATACTATTGGGCCTTGTTGATGAATTCCTCTTTAGTTTGGGGGAAGGTGGAGGCTACATCTTTGGCAAGGAGAGGGACGAGTCATCTGAGAAACCAATCGAGGCATTGTTCTTTGGTGGTTTCTGCTTTGCATAAACTACATCACCGACGCCATTCATGAATGTGTTTGGAGATATGTGTGGCTGATGTTTGTTTAAACTCAAAGAGCATTTCTAGACCATTGTCATGGTGAATTGGTAGTTGAAATAAGGTCAAAAACATTTTGGCCAATGATTCAAAAGTCGCATGGGACCCTGATTTTTCATCCACATACCACTTGGTTGATGGACCAGTGAGTGTGCGCTGTAACAACCTTAATCGAACAAAGTCTTCCATGATGTCGTTTGAAGAGAACCATAAGTGGAAGGTCATGATATGGTTGGAGGGATCTTCTCTCGCATTTCCTTCAAACTTGGGAATGTCTGAAGGTAATTTGGTAGGCATTGCAGGCCATGTGAGGTCGTGCAATATAAGATCATTCATGAATTTACTCAGATCCAATATGTTGAGGGAGGCCAAATATTGCATGTGGAGTGGCATTAGAGGATTAGTTCTAGCCATGGTGTGAGCAGGTAGTGGACCTGACCCTTGAGGGGGGTTTGGTGGGGGTGTACTTCTCCCTTGGGAAGAAGTATACCCTCCACCTCCTTGTGAAGGAGAGATAGTGGATGGATGACCTTGGGAAGTGGAACCAAGTAAAGTGGAACTATGAAAAGATGATCCCAAAATGGTATCACTCACAGGGGTGTGAGATGATTGAGCCGGTGAGTTGGCGAAAATAGGAAATCCTCCTAGGATAGGAGGGAGATTTTGCAAGTGTCTAGAATGGCGGGGATTCTGTGGGTCATCTATGATGTCTGACTAGCAAAGTGGGATGTGTGAAAAATGGTGATGAGAGAAGCAAATGGACAAGAGACTTTTATAATATGGACCTTCACAATATATATCACAATTGCATGTAATCACAAGAGCATCATACATAAATCAATTGATAATAATCATACATGTGAGTAGGTGGACTTTGTCTGTGTGGGAGAACAAAGAAAACAAATTCTCGTGTCCTAAACATGGATGATTTTAGGGGCTAAATTTCGCTCATGGGCTAATTTTCCATGGTTTTTCCCAAAACGAGATTCACTATTTTAAAAATGATTCGCCCAAATTCTATAGGATAAAATTATTTTACCTTTAAAATCGCCAAAATTTTATAAAAACTATATAAAATCCTTAGAAATTTGAATATTTTTACAAAAATATCACCAAACATTTATAGTTGGCATATGAAAAACTAATAAGATTCGCCAAGGTTTCTACATTTTAAAATCAATTTCCATCCTTAAAATCATCCCTGGTCCTAAAAAGAAGTAACTTCCTTCCTCTCAAATAGAATTGGACCTTCCAATAGCACTCAATAGTGGGGTATGAAGGCATTGAAAGAGGAACTAGTGAAGGATGAAACAATCAGTTATAATGAGGGGTAGAGGGTGCATATCCCGAAAGAGCTGGCAATATTTCCCAATAGCCACACAAAATCTGATCAAGGTGCAATTGTAGCCCACAATTTCCACCTGGGTAGATGTCCTAAATTTGGTCACTAGGTACCTCGATCAAAGTGCGACATTTATATTTTTGGCCTCAGAAATGGGTCACGGGATGGATCCATTCCAAGAGGTCGGTGCCTCAAGGGAGGACACACAGAACAACCAAACCTCGGCCTTCGAACCTTCACGGGTATCTCCCTTACTTATGGCGTTAGGAACACTTGAATTGGAGCATTTTGAAGTTCCCTATTTGTCAACTTCTACTGAAGATGTGAGAACCAGATAATGGGGGGTTATTTGGATGCCTACCCCTGAGATCCTACCTAAACTAAAAATTTCTTTTGGCACCTCCTGTGGAGGAAAACTTAGTGAGTTTTTAGAAAAAAATTAGATGTGGTTGTTTGAGAGATTGGGTGTGTGAACCAATCTCGTTTGAATTAAGTGGGTGTGGTTAATTTCTTCAAGACAATAGTGGGATGTTTCAGAATCCCTTTGGAAGAAAATTACTTCCACATCCACAATTCAAGAGGAAATTACGTGAGTGAGGAGTGAATTGATGTGTGAGCAAGTGAACAAATGTGTCAAATTTTTAATAAGTTAGGTGTCACTTTACAACATGTGGACTTCATGTGGTCCTTACAATTCTTGATTACATATCTTACTAGATTCCATTGGTACAACCTTGCGAAATTTTAAAGTCCCTAAAGAACTAGCATGTGGACATGTGGGTCCTTACCAATCCTTTAAACTCGCTAATGTGATTTAAACTAAGAAAGCTTCAAAATACTATCCTATATTGCAAGCATGTGGGCATGTATAGCCCCATTACAATAATCTTTAAACTCCCCTAGTGATGTAAACTAAGAAAGTAGCTTCAAAACTATCCTAACTTTGCAATATGTGGGCATGTATGGGACCTTACAAATTTAAGATGTTTGAAAAAGAAACTAAGAGGGGCCCTAGGAAGGCTTTGTCCTCTCCTAAAGATTTTTTTTTAAGGGAGATGAAATTTTCCCTCAATCATTTTTCTGATTCTCAAGATCGCTCTATGGTGTGAGAGAAGAGAATACTCGATGATTGAATTTTGATTTATGGTTCTAATGCAAATGTTTATATGTGCTAGTAAATGATCTTAACTTAACTTTTACAATCAAAACAAGCCATCCATGTGGAAAAATGAAAGCAAAAGAGGAGAAATATGGTTCTTTTTAATCCCCTAAGTGCCTATGTTTTGACTAACCCTTCATGTGGAGAGGGAATATAAGTGTGGTGCATTTACAAATTGCATAACAATAAGATTTTGAAGGCTAGGGGCCTTCAAAAATCACAAAAAACTCTTACAATTTCAAGACTCTAGATAGATGCACATGTTACAGTTCATATGGAGGCACAGTGGGCGCAGAATGCACAGTGAAGAAAGTACCTTTGGGTGCACTATGCACAGAAAAACATAGCGCTATGGGTGCACAATGCTCAGAATGCACGTCTGTGGGCCGAAATACCTGTGCACGTTCTGATACACGTTGGGGGGACGGGGGGGATTTTAAGTGGAATTATCCCCTTCCAACTACAAATTAAGCTCTTTGCAGGTCAGGCTAGGCCGGTTATGATCCCTGCAAGGCAAATGAGTTAAAAAGAAGCGCTCAAACAACCCAAATAGGGAGGAAATTGATACCTTATCCCCAGTATGGTTTCCAATCTATTGTATCATTTTCACCACTTGAATGAGAAAAAGAGGGATACTTGCAAGTCTAGTTGGGCCTACTAGACATGACAGAGGTTAGTGTATGAATCAAATGACTCAATCACATGAAATAAACAAACAAATAAGCTAATAACAATTAAAGAAACAAAACTAAAATAGATAAGGAAATTAGAACCAAAATCAATCAAACAATTGACCAATATTCATGCCACCAATGGAGAAATTATATTAGTGGGAAAACACCAAAGATTAAGGGGGACTTATGGATCCCCTCTTCCTCCTAGGGAGGGCTCTTGATTCCTCTATGTGAGAGATATTTTTACAAATGACAAACTAGAAAGTAAATAGTGAAGAAATCCAAGCTTATTCCCTCAGGAGGTGAGGTGAATAGCTTAATGATATGATGCTAGTATGCTCCAAGAAAGAAAGAGGTTCTTTGTAGGAGAATAGAGGTAGCATAACAATACAATGAGATTCTTGAATTCATAGTGCACCGATGGTCTCTTTTTATAGAAAATATTTGAGGCATTATCTAATCGGTTTTTAGTGTGAACAAGGGGCCCTTTAGGACACCCTTAGGTCTTTAACCAGCCCCCCACTCATATTCATCTCGGATTTGAAGGTCAAATCGACTTGAGATTTGAACCAGAAGTGGGTGAGGGGCCGACAAGAACCAAAAATGCCTCGTTCACATGAGTGTGTGACTTTTATTGTACACAGTCATGCATCAGGTGCATGTGCGCTCTTTTGTCTTCTTTAGCCTGCGCACGTGCATGCGCTTCCTGTAGTGTTTCTGTGCATGAAAATTTTATAACTAATAGGTGTTTGGAGATGTTGGATTCCTATGACCATTTGTGGATGAAAAATTTCAGTGATAACAACCTGTACCAATCAACCTGTAACAACATGTACCAGTAACCTGTGCCAACATGTACCATACATCAACCTATACCTCAACCTGTACCATAAACAAATGCATCAACCATGCACTAAACATGTACAAATAACCTGTCACAATAACCTATTCAAACAGCTTGTAATCAACCTATACCATAAACAAGTGCATCAACCATGCACTAACATGTACCTCAACCTGTACCATTAACGAGTGAATCAAACATGCACCAAATATGTACCAATCATGCATCAAATATACATAAAATATGACTCATCAATATGTACCAACATCATCAACTATACACCTCATGTATGTGCCAACTCATCAACTACTTGTCTCAACCATGTACCCAACATGTACCTCAACCATATACCAATATAACCATCAAAAGTTCTCTAGCAATACATCATGCTATCCATAACCAAATACCATAAACCCTTACATCAAACCATGTGCCATAACCTCACTTTTATGTAGCCTCAATGATGTATCATTCATAAGCCAATCATATACCAATACCAATAACAAGTGTCTCTCATAATGCAACACAAGATATGCCAATAAATCAAACTAAGTGTATTGACAATATACTTCAATAGATCTGCCTCAAAACCATTCTACAACAAGCCCTAAATTTCTAAGAGGGCATCCAATAGATTTACAAGGATAACCCTCAACTAGATTCATAAGTTCAACACTACACATATGAAAACCATACCTTTTTCTTCTTGTAGCGTTCTGCTACCGTGATTTTTCTATCGTGATTTTCCTGCCGCACTTTTTCTACCACATTTTTTCTACTACACTTTTCTTGCCGCAATTTTCCTACCATAATTTTTCCACCGCACTTTTCCTACCACGATTTTCCTGCCGCACTTTTCTTGCTGTGATTTTCTTGCCGCACTTTTTCTGCCGCACTTTTCATGCCACACTTTTTTTGTTGCAGTTTTCCTGTCGTGATTTTTCTGCCGCACCTTTTTTTGCCGCAATTTTCCTGGCGCGATTTTTCTGCCGCACTTTTCTACATCAATAATACTTGTCCAAATAACCTTTCACAAATTATATATTCAATGATATTCAATAGGTGATTACATGAGAGACCTTTTCCTCTTATTTATACTTTCATGTAGCTTCCTCAAGGGGTTACCTTCTAACCATCTTAACCCACTTTCCTTATTTTTGGGTTAACCCACTTATAACCACTTGTCCGCTTAACTTAGCCACTTTCCATAGTTAGTAATTTCTCCATTAACTTTATTATTTAATTAATTTTTTTGCATCCTCTTCAACTTATAGTACACTCATCACTTCACTTTATTATTTAAGTAATTTCTTCTTTGTAAACACTATGACTACTTTGAACTTTTAGGGCTTCTAGATGACTCATGAGGGTTCTCCAACTTCACATGGCCATAACTCTCTAATTGTGAGGAGTTATGTGAAGTTCCACATACCACTGGAAATGGCATGACATGTACTATCCATCTAGAATAGTTTTACCTGCAAATATATCAAAACTCGTACCATTATCCATCAAACAAACTTGGGTCCATTACCCAAACCTTTCATACCATCCCAGAAGAAAGAACGTTTGACCCTGTCATAGGTTTTGGTGAACTTGGAGTGCCCCGCTGTGGGTGTAGCATGAAGCTTAGAAAGTACCGTGGATTTAAGCTATGATTGTTTACTTAAATACAAACGGCCTCTGTATCGAAGATCATCCTGGAGCCAAGAGTACCCTGGGGGAGTTGTAGCATTGGTCTGCAATTGCTGGATCAGATGTGAACTTTTGGGATCTTGTAGCCATTCCTGGCGCACAGCTTAGAGCCAATCTGGTACAATGAAGGAAAGAGAAAAAAGGGATCCTTATTCTTCATATTTTCGGGACAGTGCATCTGCCACGACATTGTCTTTGCCCTTCTTGTAAATGATCTCATAATCATATCCAAAGATCTTAGTCACCCATTTTTGTTGCTCCAGAGAGGAAATGCGTTGTTCCAGAAAGTACTTGAGGCTTTGATGGTCTGTATTAATTTGGAAATGTTTCCCCAAGAGATAAGGGCACCACAGATCAACGACATGCATAATAGCCAACATTTCCTTTTCATAGATGGGTTTTCCCAGATTCCTTTTAGATAGTTCCCTGCTGGTGAAGGCCAAAGTTCGACCCTCTTGCATAAGGACAACACTAATTCCTTTCCCTGAGGCATCACATTCTAACACAAAGGTCTTGGTGAAATCAGGAAGGGCCAGAACTAGAGTGGTGCACATGGCCATCTTCAAGGTTTGAAAAGCTTGAGCAGTGGCTGGAGTCCAAGTGAAAGAGTTTTTTTTAGGAGATTCGTGAGAGGTGCTACAATCTTGCCATAATTCTTAACAAACTTGCGATAATACCCTGTTAAGCCAAGAAATCCACGCAATATTTTGAGAGTCTTTGGGTGCGGCTAGTCTTGCATAGCTTCAATCTTTTTCGGATCCACCCTGACGCCATCCTTGCTAACCAGATGACCCAAATATTCTACTTCTAAGGCACCAAAAGAACATTTAGACTGTTTCAGGAAAAGTTTGTGCCGAGAGAGTAGATGGAGAACTCGATCCACATGAGTAAGATGGTTTGTCTAGGTTTTTCTATAGATTAGGATATCATCAAAGAAAACTAACACAAAATGATGGAGAAAAGGACAGAAGACATGTTTCATGAGGCTTTGGAAGGTGGAGGGGGAATTACAAAAGCCAAAGGACATGACCAAAAACTCATAGTGGCCCTCATGAGTTCGAAAGGCCGTCTTGGGAATGTATGCCTCCTTCATGCGTATCTGGTGATAGCCTGAGCGAAGATCAAGTTTAGTAAAGAATTGGGCGCCACTCAATTCATCCAGGAGGTCATCAATGATAGGAATGGAAAATTTGTCTTTAATGGTCAGTTTGTTGAGGGCACAGAAGTCAAGACACATTCTCCAAGAACATTCTTTCTTCATGACCATGACTACAAGAGAAGAGTAAGGGCTCGTACTAGGGTGGATAACGCCTGCAGTAAGGAGTTCCTGGACCATTTTCTCAATTTCATTTTTTTATGAAAAGGGGTGGCGATATGAACGGATATTGGGAGGAAGGCTTCCGGGTACAAGGGGAATGGAATGATCATGAACACCGCGGGAAGGAGGGAGTCCTTGGGGAGTGGAAAATACCATTTGGTGTTTAGAAAGGAGGGCTTGGAGGTCTTCCGGCACCGAGGGTGTCTATGTTGCTTGCATGGAATGGAGTTGGGCAATGACACCAGAATGACCTTTTTTGAGCAGCCTTTCCATGCGATGGAAACTAATGACCTCAGGTGAACTAGTTGTGATGCCTTGGAATTTATATTGATGGCCTTCCTGGTTGAATTACATGGTTAATGCCTTAAAATCCATGAGAATGGGACCCAAAGTCATTAGCCAGTCTGCACCCAACACAATGTCACAACCGCCCATGTCAATAGAAAACATATGGGATTTTAGGTGGTAGTCACCAATTTGGAGACGCACATTTTCACAGCGCCCGCCACATTTCATGGAACCACCATTGGCAATCATGATTTGGAAATTGTTGATGGCATGGATGTAGCAATGAGTTTCTTGGGAAATGCAGTGATGAATAAAATTATGGGTGCTTCAACTATCAACCAGAATGATGACCTTCCGATGCTTGATGTAACCAATTAACTTGAGGGCTTGCGAGGTGGAGAAGCCAATGAGATCATTGAGGGAAATGATTAGTTCCACTTCGGGAGGGTATGAGGGAGGGGTTATGTCAGTGATTTCATATGACTTAGGCACAAGGGGAGTTTCAACATCCTCTTCCGAAATATCCTCAGAGATGGCCATAAAAAGATTTTGTTCCTTACACTTGTGGCCCGGGAAATATTTGTCATCACAATTTTAACAAAGGCTTTTGAGTTGGCGTTCAGCCATTTCAGCCCTAGTCAATTTTTGGATCTTTAATTGGGCGGAGGGAGTAGTGGGATTTACAGGTTTAGGGTGAGGGATAAAGGAGGGTTTACCATTTTGAGAGGATACAACCTGTTGTTCTTCTTTATCTTTTTTAGTAGCCTCCACCCAACTCGAAGGTTGAGCCATGAGGACATGGGCCCGAATCTCCTCCTTGAGGCCACTGATAAAACACTCTTGAAAGAAAGCATCAATCATGCCCTCTGTTCGAAAAGACAGGTGCTCAAAGGAAGATATGAAGTCTTCTATTGTTCCTGATTGTTTCAAATTTGTCAAACGGCCCAAATGGTTGGTGTCAGTGTCAAAGCGTTCATAAAGCTCAGTCACCAATTGGGTCCAAGCAATATACCCTTGACGGGAAGTTTTTCTCCATTGCCACAATTGCCAGCATTCTTGATCTAGATGGAGAACACCATACCGGAGTTTGGACAAGTCATATGTAATGTCGTATAAAGAGAAATAATGTTCCATTTGGGTGACCCAACTAGTGGGGTTCGAGCCATCAAATTTGGTCACATCCACCCATGGAAGCCATAGGTCACGTTGAAAGTGATGGGGCTGAAAGGTATGGGAATGGGAGGAATGTTCACCTTCAGTCTTTGGAGGTGCATCAAAGAAAGGGTCATCGGTAGGGATCTTCAGTTTGGTGCAAAGTGATGCAAAGACAAATTCAAGTTGGGTGGTTAGTTCTTGTTTGACTCCCTCCATTGAGGACTGCATGGTTGTATTTATGGTTGTATTGATGGATGAATCGATGGAGGCAACAATAGCACTGAGTTGTTTCACTTCTTTTTGGGTCTCAAGGAAACTAGATTGCAAGGTGTTGAAGCGAGATTCTAGGTCTTGGCTACGGGTATGGGCCATGAGGATGGGTGAACTGAAAAGGGGTGGGCGAGGTCAAAAATTTTGCTGAAAAATGATATGGATGAATGTGATAAGGGCGAAGAGATGAATCCAATGGAATAGGTCTCAAATAATGGTGAAAAAATTTCCATACCTTTTGTTTTTTTTTTTACACCTGCGGAGTTATACTCCGGTCTGAAGAATACTGCAGTGATGAAATCCCCAAATGCTTAACCAAAAAGAAATGTGTATTTACTTGGAAACCCGAATAGAGTTGCATGTCAATAGATCTTGTTTGTTTTAATTTGTTTATGTTTTTGTCCCTCAAAGGTTAGGTATTCAAGGGTTCTACAGACAAGGGTTTTCCTTGTGCTATAGCTCTCTGATATATGTGCGGGGTCCAATAGTAGTACTCAGCCCAATATCTTAGGGCACTAACTAAGGAGGATAGATCGTACCCTTAGCCGTACTACCTGACTACCCAGGTACTAGCGAGTATCTTCCCGAGTGTTGTTCTCGGTGGCACTATAGCAGTCAAGCGGCTGATCAGTTTATCTAAAGAGGGCTTCAGGAAATCTAGGCCAATCCATACACAGGTGTTGTCTGATGTGCTACCAATCGAAGGGGTACCAACATGGGTTACAAGGGTGGCCAATAGATGTGCGCTTAAGAACCACTTGTATTTCCTGCATGTATGAATCCCTCAACCACGAGTTTATGCGTGTAACAACAGATCTTTGTGGACTAAAGACGCCGGAATACGTCTCTACCCTGAAAAAAATTTCCCACAATTGCTGCCAAGGAAAGTTCTCTAATACCACTTGTAATATACCAGATATAAAAAGTATGCAGAACATAAATAAAATGCTAGAAATGGCAGAATAACAGTAATATAACCAGCATAATCTCCACAATAACACATAAATGATATAAGAACAACAACAGAAATAACACTTTGATTTAGAAAGCAATGTTCACGGGACTCTTCGAGGGGGAAACCTCCAGTCGAGCAACGCTCTGTTACAATAATCTCCAAGCTAGGGTTTTCATACCCTCGACCCTTATTTATACTAAATATGTCTATCAAGAGAAGCATCTAGAGGAAGATCCTTCTAGAAGCGGAAGTTGTTATTAGGTATTCTTTCATCCGCCTTATTCTATTTTATTGAAAGGCCTTATTAATATTGACCTTTATTACATCTGAATATATTGATCTACCTATGTGTGGGTTAGGACCCTAACAGAAACCATGAGTTTTGAGTTCTAAATATGTTGAAAACAAATTTCCCTATGGAGTCACCAGTTTGTTGATGAATAAAATCGCAACGAAGTTTTTCCCACAAATTGTTGTTAAAGCCTATTATTATAAAATCTAAATAATACTAGTAGGTGGGAACCCCTTGTAGATTGGAGATAATATCTGGCTCTTATTTGTTGTTTGTGCCATTGTTCGACACCGCTTACATGGTTGATGAGATTTTATTGGCGATGGATTGGGATTATTATGTGTTGGTTCTATGTGCGACAAGCAAATGTTGGGTAAGGCATGTTATGTTTTGTTCTAATCTCTAATCACATGTTACAATTGCCTATGTTATCCATTGTATTATTGCTATATGTTCTTGGACTCGTTACTTTGACACCTGCACAACAGAAATTTTAGTAACAATAATAAATAGCAGTTGGAAAAAGGCAAAAGCAATATAAACAAATGCAAGGGGAAGGAATTAATCTATGCTATATACTACTCTACATGCATTGAAATTTAAATGGTCATTGTTAACCCTAGCAATAAGCTAATAGTTATGCGATTTGATTGAGTTATATGAAGTGGTGATTTATGTTATGGCATAAGTTTGATATGGGTCGCGCTATTGGTTTTAGTGGGTGATGGTTTAATTAATTGAGTTAATGGGAAGCTTGCTGGAGTGTACTGAGGAATTAGCAGACTGGGGATGGAGGCAACATGCATTTACTGCACGTCACCCTTACTCCTTCCACTGGCCTCCATCCTATTCAAGCTATTGTTCAACTGTGTTTGATGTGGTTATGCCCCGACTTTCGAGCAGAGGGAGAACCGCTCGGCCAACTCTCATTTTAAGGTGCTTTTGATTACAGGTATGTCTTTTTTTCCATCCATGAGTGGATTATTAGCTCACCCCATTGATTATATGATAGTGGTGTTGGTTTTGGTATCTAGTCACTACAATTGTTATTATAATTGGATGGATAAGCTCAACATGGTTAATTGGAATGAATTGTTAAATCAAATACATAGTCGATGTCCTTGTGTTTATTGAATTGATAACACATCACTGTTTTTAATTGATTAATTCACAGCATTGCTTCACACGTGATGTGTGGGTATGTGTGGCATTCCTACAACATGTTAGGTCGAGCTGTTGATTATTATGACTGAGTGTTTTAATTGCCATGGGAGTAATACAATAGTGGTGTTTATGGTATGGCTATCCACTATGTATGCTATGGATATTTTTGGTTGCACCCCCAGAGATAGTCACAAAGTTTTAAACATGGCTTTGTTGCAATTTGATTATTTGTGTTATGAGATCGGGTATGTTGTTGTTGCCTCATTGTGTTGGATATCCCAGCATTGTGAATGTTTAGAGTCAAACAAAATTGGACCTGTACAGTCACAAAAATACACTTGTGTTTTGTCGAATGGTTGTGCATTTCACAGCATAGCATGAGATGAAGTGGTGATTTGTTATCTGTGTATTTAAATGACAAGACAGGATCTTTGCAAGTTAAATATGGATCATTGTGTTGACTGTCCACTATGTATGTTTAATGAATATCATGCATTTCAACAGTGATAAGCACAGGTGATGTGACAATATAACTTCATTTCAATTTAATTATCAAATGAATTAAAAGACAGAATTGAGCACAATTTTTATGTCTGTATGTGATGATTGAAATAATTGGTAGTGGTTGATGAGTTGGCATTGAACAGAGTGGAAGTAATTGACTGTGTATTCATTTGGGAATTGCTTAAAATGTTAAATGGATAAATGAGAAAAGTAGAGCTCCTCTACAGGTTGATGTGGAATGCATATTGTCTTGTTTGATGACATCGTGTTAAATATTTGGTTACGAATAGTGAGCAAGTTGATGCACATAATTGTTTGAACTTTACACAATAGTTGTTTTTTGGGTCACAGTGGTCATTTGGTTGGTGTTACTTCTTTTTACAGAATGGTTTTATGGATTACTTAATTAATTTTATGAATAGTACCCACTCTCTTTCCCCACCATTATTTCTCTTTTCACTATTTACAACCCCATCGCCTTCCCACATTCATTTTTCACTCCATGTTCTAAAATTTTACAGTTGAGAAGAATTTTTTGATGAAGCAATTTGAAGTCGCACTTTCTTGATTGGTTCACAGTGATATTTTATTTGGTTTGCATTACACTTGATTGTTGTTGTCTTTGAGTAGTAACCATGTTTCGTTTCCCCCCTCATTTTATCATTTTTCTCTCAGTACAAACCCCTTGCATATCCCAAAACCTTTTTTTCACCCCCTACTCATTGACGACAGTTAAACAATTTTTATGGATTGGATTGCATGAGCATGATATGTTGTTGAGCCAAAATCTATTTCATATTTTCAAAGAGTTATCATATATGGTTGTTAAAAGGACTATTTTCTAATCAATCATGCATGTAGGAATGAGCTTCTTCAGTTGAGGTAGCCATGGCAGAGGCAACCAAGGGAGAGGTAATTGGAAAAAAGGCCCAAGAAGGCCAAGGGTCTCCATACACTTTGATGTTGACTCGCAAGAGTTGGGCCAGTTGTTTCAGGCCAGATTTTTCAATTGGATTGGGCAAGGAGTGGTCCAACCTAGGCCTAAAATCCCTTCCTTCCAAGCTCCACAATCCCCTGGTATTCTTGTTCCCCCTCATGTCTCATTGCAACCTGAGGTTCCCAAAAATGACGGATGGAAAGAGATTGTCCACTAGGCAGTCTCCCAACATTGTGGCTGGCCCAATTTGTCCTTACCTTCTCCCCCACCTATTAACTCGATTGTCCAAGTGGCACCTGTTCACTCAAAAATTCATTCCTCTCATGCTAAAAAAAGGTTGAAAACTGAGGCCCACCATGCCCTTGACAAAGGAAAAGCCACTGCTGCCCCCTCCTCACCCTCCAATGTCTCTGATAAATCCGTGTCTTCCCAGATGCATTTGAGGGATGATTGTTATCACATGATCAACGAGATTAGGCCTAAAGGATCAGTGTAGCCAAAGACAATTCAGGAAAATCAAAGGGTGAAAGAAGCAATCAAGGAAAGATTGCATCTCAGAGTGGGAAATATGGATTTTGATTTTTTTTGTTTTATATATTGTTGATGACAGTTGACTTCAAAAATTCTTGGATAGCATGTTTTATTTTTGGATATATGAGTAATGCATTTTTGAAAACAATGAGATAAATTGTCAAAATGTACATGTGATGATGGGAGTCACAAGGAGAGATGTTCTTTCTTAATTGACTAGTTATGTTATAATTGTTAAGAGCTAAATGGGAGTCACAAGG
>ML829159.1:23789-51495 GCA_009831015.1 Picea engelmannii | reverse complement strand
CTATCTACAGAAAAGCAAATCTAATGCTACCTACAGGAAAACAGAGTATGATGCTGCTAACTGGTACCAGGAGCTCCTTCTATTCTAACTGTAACCTATCTATCCTACTGTCTCACCAAGCAAAATGCATACTACTCTGAGTTAAATTTGAAAAGAAAGAGAAAAGCTAAGCAATCACATGCATATGCTAACTCTACAGGCATCAGTACTGCGTTTTACATTCACCAACACAAGAAGATATATTCTGGAGATTGAAACTGTTAAGGAATGAATAAGCACAATTCTGAAACGTTTAAACTGTAGTGTACGCAAGCATTCACACACTATGATAATCTGAAACTATGATAAACCAAAAGCAAATCTGTAAACGCTAAGCAAACCATACGATATTGAAGCAAACTAAACTACAACATCACACACTAACTAAATCTATTGCTAATGAAACAACGGCTTGCACCAGCTTGGCGGGCCCAACCAAACGGCGCAGGCGCTCTGGAAAACGACCAGAGCCGACTAAATCACACGATGCAAATACAATGTAATCCTACGCTCCATTAACTCATCAAAAACACAGTATTCAGATCATGTAACAATCAACATATACGCAACAACAACTTATATTAAAACATAGGTTCATCATAGTCCGATAACAGTAGCAAAATAGCAACAGTAATGGTAGTCGTAGTCGTAACCCGTTCTCAGCAATGAACACGGGTTTATATAACAGTCTTATTGTCTTTGTAACAGTCTAGACAAAAGAAAACGTAAAGCAACGGATCCCTGATCCGAGAATGGTCGTGGAATCAATTAAAAACGTAAATCACAACTTCGTGACACATAGTGTCACGAAGTGTGTAGGATGAAGAACAATCGACCCAGGTTGATCATTATACTCTCGAGCACTCTATGGCAACGGCTCCAGCTGGCTTGTGACTCTGCTAACTCTCCTTCGAACCATAACGCGCGCCATGATGCATCGACTTCGAACTGCTCCACTGGTACCTCCACGGTGCGGGTTGGTACCAGGTACTGGAAACCTGTTCCAAGAATAGCAATGGTACCTACCCAAGTGATATTAGTCCAATTATCAATTTAAAGTATTAAAAATGCATAATAATAGCTTGAATTTCAAAGATACCTTAGGTGACCCCTTTGAATGGTAAAGGGATGTTGATTATATCAAAAGGAGGTCAAAAAGGGTGGTACTGGCATATAGTTGGAGGTCAATGGTATGTAGTATGGGCAAAGAACATGGTCAAAACCGGGGACCAACAGAAATGTCATGTTGTATATGAGTCTAGGCCTCATAGTGTTATTATTACTTTGAAAAGGAAATTGTACAGGATACATGAGGCAGTCCCACCTAGTGCTATTTCCTTGATCTCTACTAAGAAATGCAAGAAGGTCATCTCTCAGATGGGGAAGTTTGTATTCTTTGTGATTCACTCTCAGAATAAGCGAAATATCACAGCCACATCCAGGGTCTGTGTGGCCGACCTCTCCAAACAGCAGAAGCAAGTAGATAAGGTCATGGAAGAATACTCAGATATCTTCTCCTCACCTACAGGGGTACCTCTGCACTGCCAGGTCAAGCACCCCATCGATCTGACCCCTGGTGCACTACTGCCCAATGGGCCAGTCTATCGTCGCTCTTTGTTAGAGAATGAGGAGATCAAGAGACAGATCCAAGAACTGCTCCACAAGGGGCACATACGCCCTAGCTCATCACCTTGTGGGAGCCCAATTGTGCTGGTACAGAAGAAAGATGGAACCTGGCAACTCTGTATTGATTACCGGGCTCTGAATAAAATCACTGTCAGAAACCGATACCTGATTCCCCGAATCGATGACCTCCTTGATCAACTCACGGGGGCCAAATACTTTAGTCAGATTGATCTGAAGTCTAGCTACCACCAAGTCCCGATAGAACAGACAGATGTATGGAAGACCGCCTTCAAGTCAAAGGAAGGAATTTTTGAATGGTCGGTCATGCCCTTTGGTTTGAAAAATTCTCTAGCCACTTTCATGAGGATCATGGAAGATATCCTGTGACCATTCACCAATACTTTTGTAGTGGTGTATCTGGATGACGTTATAATTTATAGAAAGACTTGGGACGAACACTTGCAGCATATTCAACAGGTTCTGCACACCCTACGACAGCACAAGCTATACGCCAACCTAGAAAAATGCTCCTTCGGCATGGACAGAGTCCATTACCTGGGCTAAATCATTGATCAGCATGGCGTACATGTGGATCCAGCCAAGATCCAAGTCATCCGTGACTGGCCAGCCCCAACAACACTCACTAAGCTTCAGAGCTTCTTGGGACTTGCTAATTTCTACCACAGGTTCATGTTGGGTTTCTCCCATATTGCATGGGCCCTCAGCCAAATAAACAAGGGTGGTGGTAAGGTGAAATTTTCATGAGGTTGGTCCCAACGACAAGCGTTCGATGATTTGAAGCAACGCTTTTGTTCAGCCCCAGTACTTTCACTACCAGACCTGTAGCATCCCTTTGAGATCAAGACAGATGCTTCAAACTATGTCGTGGGCACGGTTCTCACTCAGCACGGCCACCCCGTGGCCTATCATAGTGAGACACTATCAGATATTGTTCATAAGTACCCTACTTACGACAAAGAAATGTACTCCATTGTGCAAGCATGTCGCCAGTGGAGAAATTACATTCTTGGGGAGGAGACAGTCATCAACACTGATCATAAGCCATTGCAGTTCTTGTAGACGCAGGGAAAACTGCAAAATGACCACCATCAAAAGCGGCTTACATACTTGCAGCAATTCCACCTCAACATCAAGTATAAAATAGGAAGCACCAATCGTGTCGCTGACTAACTCAGCAAACCGCCAGTCGCGACACTCACCACAGTGCTAGATGCTTGCGTCCATGAGACATCTGGATGGCCCCAACTCTATGAGACAAACCCTGACTTCGCCACCACCTACCAAATATTGGGTGCAAATGCAGTGGTCGATAATTCCATCTTCAGGATGGGTTGTTGTGTCGTCTGGGCCATATCTGTGTTCCATCAAGCAAGTGAGTGAAGATGATCTAGGAAGCCCACTACAGTCGGGTGGCAGGACACTTCGGCGTCGAAAACATAGTGTCGATGCTACAAAAACATTTCTACTGGCCGAAACTTCGACAGGAGGTCGGCAAGTATATCAGGTCCTGCACTGCCTGCGCGATTGCCAAAACAACCACTAAGAAACATGGCTTGTACACCCCTCTTCCTACTCCTGACAGGCCATGGGAATCCATCTCAATGGACTACATGTCAGGCTTCCCATCCACCAAGTGGGGAAATGACTGTGTTTTTGTGGTTGTTGATCGCTTTTCTAAGATGGCGATTCTGGTTGCCCGTAAGAAGAGCATCACAGCAGAGGCCATTGCCAAGCTCTTCTTTGAACGAGTCTGGGTACATTTTGGAATCCCACAAACCATTGTCTTAGATCAGGATAGTTGATTTCTCAGCACATTCTGGTCGAGCCTCTGGTCACTGTTGGACACCAAGCTCACCAAATCCACGACCTTCCACCCCTAGACAGATGGCCAAACCGAGTTTGTAAATCGAATGATTGTGCATATCCTTCGCATGTATAATTCAAAGAACCCTCGCACATGGGATGAGAGCCTTCCTTATGTCCAGCATAGCTACAACCAAGCCTTGCATAGCTCAACCGGTCACAACCCCTTTCAAGTGGGGTTGGGATTCCAACCATTGGGTCCTATAGATGTTGCGCTTCCCCTTGCGGTCACCTCAACTGACTCATCTCCTGCTCCAACTGAAGCTGACAAAGCCACCTGGTTCGTTGAGAAGATCTAGCACATCCACCAACAGGTTCAGGATATCCTATAGAAGTCCAATGAAAAGTACAAATAGCACCATGATCAACATTGGGTGCCGCATAAGTTTCAGGTGGGAAACAAAGTTTGGCTGCACTTGCTGAAAGAACGTCGTAAAGGACCCCATCGGAAGCTTCGTCCACTCCATTATGGACCGTACACTATCGTCAAGGCAGTGGGGGATAATGCTTTTGAGCTCGACATTCCTCCTTTCCTTGGCCTACACCAAGTGTTCAACGTGGATCTCCTTCACCCTTATTTCCCACCATTATTGGACACCTCAGAAGTAGGAGAATAGCTAACACCAACAGAGCTCAAACCTGACTACATACAAAAAGCATCCAATGATCAGATTGTGGATAGACAGATCAAGGGCACTCAACAACAAAGGATCCAGCTTTATCGAGTCCTCAAAGCAAGGAAACTCCTACACCAAGGCAAGTGGCTCACCTGGGGCCAAATTCAGTAGAAATTTCCTCATCTAATGGGGGACCTCAACGCAATGGAGACCATTACTTCCTAAGGAGGGAGGATTGATCCATATGGATATCGGTGGCCACCCACCTTTTCCAACTGGCTCAAAATAGTTTTCTAACATTTTTGGCAATTTACTATTTTTAGCAGTTTTTACTTCTGGGGCCATTTTGAGGGCCTAAAAGAAGGTTTTTTGGTATCAATCTCCTCAATGATCATTGAATTCATGATTGATCCCCCAAAATGAATCTCCTCAATGATACCTTTCCAACGGGCTATCACACGCCTAAAACGGAGATCGTATGCAAAAGTTACGACCCCGGGAAGTTGATGTACTAGCTTACCCAAACGGGGCCCACATGACTTTTGGCGTTTCATCTCCTAGGGTTAGGTTTTTGAATGTATAGGGTTTTTTGCATTCTTTCTTATTGTAAAAATTTCTTCAAAGCCTCATTGTAATCTTCTTCTTGCGAATGCGCGCTGTCGTCACATCTCTTCTCAGAGATAGGCCACCACCATTCCAACAAGCTTGTTTCCACTGCATTTTACAGTTTCAACTTATTTCGTTATTGAATAGAAAACCAGTTTTACTGTATCTCTGTTATTTTGTGTTAATTACCTGTTAATAATCTGTATTCATTTCATTCTGCTCATAAAATCTGGATCAGTGGTATTAGAGTGGTCTGCTCCTTGTCGTTTTAATGCATGTCCCCAACGAGGTCGGAGTACAAAGAGTTGGGTCTCGAGCTTGTTTCTCTTGAGGACAGAAGTTATCGCACGCCCAAGTGACCTCCCATGGTAGGAGAAAAGAAATATGATGGGACAGGAGATCCTTTCGAACTGTTGATTGAGGAATCCCTCACGCAACAGAGGAATGAGATGATGGATAGCTTAACGCAAATCTTTCAGCGACTACCAACAAGCGATGCATCTTCTTCGAACAGAGGCACCGCCCCCTTCAAGGTACAAATAAACTTTGATATTCCTATATTTGAAGGTCAGATAGACGTAGATGTTGCAGACAAGTGGTTGAATCTACTAGAAGGGTATTTTTTTGTTCATAAATTTTCAAATAGAGAAAAGATTACTTTTGTGCTCCTCAAAGTCGTTCCCCATGTCAAAGATTGGTGGGAAACTTTCTGTGAGCAAAAGGAAATAGAGGAAACCTCATTATTTTTAGCCACAACTACCTGGGAATCCTTCAGGGATGCTATTAAGGAACAATACTACCCTGTTTGAAGTTATGACGACCTATATACCAAATGGACCACACTGCGGCAAGAAAGAGACCAAGCAAAGCCAAGGTTCACAAATATCTTCCATACCTTGCACACCAAGTTGGGCATCAAAGATTCGGAGCGACATCTGGTGCTCAAGTATCATGGTGCTCTGCATAGATACATCCAGATCGAAATGGAATTTCTAGACATCTCATCCTTGGGTGCGGCCCACTGATATGCTGTCAAAATCGAGTAGAAACTCAAACAAAAGAGGTGGAAATTTGGGCCTGGGAACCCCTCACAAAAAAATCCAGGAAAGGGTGTCCCCAACCCACCGAACAAAGGATAGAGAAAAGATGGAAAATATCAAGAGAACCAGTACAAGTCGCAAGCAAAGAAGGACACCGGAAAGACAAAGAAAGATACCGGGAAGAGGTGCGACTTCCATAAGAGCCCTTGGTATAACACTGCTGACTGTCGCTCAAAGTAGTCACTGGTGGCCGAAGTAAAATCCTCTAAATTAGATGTAGATTCTGACTATGAGACAGAACCAGAAAGGGGAAAATGGATCATTGACGTGGAACCCAGTGCCACCGTTGCTACCACCAACATCCAGCCTAGTGAACCAGACGATCCAGAAGAAGGAGAGCGCCTCTTCCATTCACAGATGTGGATAAAAGGCACCCCGCTGCACTTCATCATTGACAGCGGTAGCCAGAAGAACCTCATCTCAGCAGAGGTCCTCAAGCGGTTGGCCCTGGCAACAATGCCGCACCCACATCCCTACACCATTGAATGGCTCCGCCAAGGAAGCGATCTCCGCATCGGCCAACAGTGTCAACTGTCGTATGGCATCAAGCCCTTCAAAGATGAGGTATTATGTGATGTTTCTCCTCTTGAAGTTTGTGATGTTCTTTTGGGCCAACCTTATTTATGGAAACATCATGCTGTATATAAGTCTAGGCCTCGTAGTGTTATTATTACTTTGAACAGGAAATTGTACAGGATACCTGAGGCAGTCCCACCTAGTATTATTTCCTTGATCTCTACTAAGCAATGCAGGAAGGTCATCTCTCAAACGGGGAAGTTTGTCTTCTTCATGATTCGCTCTCAAAATAAGAGAAAGATCCCAGTCACATCTAGGGTCTCTACGGCCGACCTCTCCACACAGTAGAAGCAAGTAGATAAGGTTGTGGAAGAATACTCAGATATCTTCTCCTCACCTACAGGGGTACCTCTGCAATGCCAAGTCAAGCACCTTACCCCAGACACACTGCTTCCCAATGGGCCAGTCTATCGTCGCTCTTTCTTAGAGAATGAGGAGATCAAGAGACAGATCCAAGAACTGCTCCACAAGGGGCACATACGCCCTAGCTCATCACCTTGCGGGAGCCCAATCATGTCGGTACAGAAGAAAGATGGAACTTGGTGACTCTGTATTGATTACCGGGCTCTGAATAAAATCACTGTCAGAAACCTATACCTGATTCCCCGAATCGATGACCTCCTTGATCAACTCAAGGGGGCCAAATAGTTCAGTAAGATTGATATGAAGTCTGGCTACCACCAGGTCCTGATAGAACAGACAAATGTATGGAAGACCACCTTCAAGTCAAAGGAAGGACTTTTTGAATGGTTGGTCATGTCCTTTGGTTTGAAAAATGCTCCAGCCACTTTCATGAGGATGATGGATGATATCCTACGACCATTCACCAATACTTTTGTAGTGGTGTATCTGGATGACATTCTAATTTACAACAATACTTGGGATGAACACTTGCAGCATATTCAACAGGTTCTGCACACCCTGTGGCAACACAAGCTATACGCCAACCTAGAAAAATGCTCCTTCGGCATGGACAGGGTCCATTACCTGGGCTACATCATTGATCAGCATGGCGTACATGTGGATCCAGCCAAGATCCATGTCATCCATGACTGGCCAACCCCAACAACACTCACTGAGCTTCAGAGCTTCTTGGGACTTGCTAATTTCTACCGCAAGTTCGTGTTGGGTTTCTCCCATATTGCATGGGCCCTCAGCCAAATAAACAAGGGTGGTGGTAAGGCGAAATTTGCATGAGGCCAATCCCAACAACAAGCGTTCAATGATTTGAAGTAGCGCTTGTGCTCAGCCTTAGTACTTTCACTACTAGACCTGCAGCATCCCTTTGAGATCAAGAAATATTCTTCAGACTATGTCATGGGCGTGGTTCTCACTCAACACGGCCATCCTGTGGCCTATCATAGTGAGACACTATCAGATACTGTTCGTAAGTACCCTACTTACGACAAATAAATGTACTCCATTGTGCAAGCATGTCGCCAATGGAGACATTACATTCTTGGGAAGGAGACAGTCATCCACACTGATCATAAGCCACTGCAGTTCATGCAGATGCAGGGAAAACTGCAAAATGACCGCCATCAAAAGTGGTCCACATCTTTGCAGCAATTCCACCTCAACATCAAGTATAAAACAGGAAGCACCAATCACGTCGTCGATTGCCTCAGAAGACCACCAATCGCAGCACTCACCATAGTGCTAGACTCTTGTGGCCATGAGACATCTGGATGGCCCAACTCTATGAGACAGACCCTGACTTCACCACCACCTACCAAATGTTGGGTGCAAATGTAGTTGTCGATAATTTCCATCTTCAGGATGGGTTGTTGTGTCATCTGGGCCATATCTGTGTTCCATCAAGCGAGCGAGTGAAGCTGATCTGGGAAGCCCACTACAGTCGAGTGGCAGGACACTTTGGCATCGAAAAGATAGTGGCGATGCTACAGAAACATTTCTACTAGCCGAAACTTCGACAGGAGGTCGACAAGTATATCAGGTCCTGCACTGCTTGCGCGATTGCCAAACTGACCACTAAGAAACAGGGCTTGTCCCCTCTTCCTACTCCTGATAGGCCATGGGAATCCATCTCAATGTACTACATGTCGGGCCTCCCATCCACCAAGCGGGGAAATGACTGTGTTTTTGTGGTTGTTGATCGCTTTTCTAAGATGACGATTATGGTTGCCTGAAGGAAGAGCATCATAGCAGAGGCCACTGCCAAGATCTTCTTTGAACGAGTCTAGGTACATTTTGGAATCCCACAAACCATTGTCTCAAATCGGGATAGTCGATTTCTCAGCACAATCTGGTCCAGCCTCTGGTCACTGCTGGACACCAAGCTCACCAAATCCACGACCTTCCACCCCCAGACAGATGGCCAAACTGAGGTTGTAAATTGAATGATTGTTCATATCCTTTGCATGTATAATTCAAAGAACCCTCACACATGGGATGAGAGCCTTCCTTATGTCCAGCATAGCTACAACTGAGCCTTGCATAGCTCAACTGGCCACAGCCCCTTTCAAATGGGGTTGGGATTCCAACCATTGGGTCAAATAGATGTTGTGCTTCCCCTTGCGGCACCTTGACTGACTCATCTCCTGCTCCAAATGAAGCAGATAAAGCCACCCGGTTCATTGAGCGGATCCAGCACATCCGCCAACAGGTTCAGGATATCCTACAGAAGTCCAATGAAAAGTACAAACAACGCCATGATCAACATCGGGTGCCGCATAAGTTTCAGGTGGGCGACAAAGTTTGGTTTCACTTGCAGAAAGAATGCCTTACAACACCCCATCGGAAGCTTCACCCACTCCGTTATGGACTGTACACTATCATCAAGGCCATGGGGGATAATGCTTTTGAGCTCAACATTCCTCCTTTCCTTGGCCTGCACCCAGTGTTCAACATGGATCTCCTTCGCCCTTATTTCCCACCATTATTGGACACCTCAGAAGTAGCAGAATAGCTAACACCAACAGAGCTCAAACCTGATTGCATACAACATGCATCCAATGATCAGATTGTAGACAGATAGATCAAGGGCACTCGACAACAAAGGATCCAGCTTTATCGAGTCGTCAAAGCAGGGCAGCTCCTACACCAAGGCAAGTGGCTCACCTGGGGCCAAATTCAACAGAAATTTCCTCATCTAATGGGGGACCTCAAAGCAATGGAGACCATTGGTTCCTAAGGAGGGAGGATTTATCCATATGGATATCGATGGCCACCCACATTTTCCAACTGGCTCAAAACAATTTTCTGACATTTTTGGCAATTTACTATTTTTAGCAGTTTTTACTTTCGGGGCCATTTTGAGGACCTAAATGAAGGTTTTTCGGTATCGAGCTCCTCAATGATAGTCGAAGGCATGATTGAGCCCCCAAAATGAATCTCCTTGAGGATACCTTTCCAACGAGCTATCACATGCCTAAAACGAAGATCGTATGCAAAAGCTACGACCCCGGGAAGTTGATGTACTTGCTTACCCAAACGGGGCCCACATGACTTTTGGCGTTTCATCTCCTAGAGTTAGGTTTTTGGATGTATAGGGTTTTTGTCATTCTTGCTTATTGTAAAAAGGCCTTCAAATCCTCATTGTAATCTTCTTCTTGCGAATGCGCGTTGTCGTCACATCTCTTCTCAGAGATAAGCCGCCACCATTCCAGCAAGCTTGTTTCCGCTGCATTTTACAGTTTCAACTTATTTCGTTATTGAATAGAAAACCAGTTTTACTGTATCTCTGTTATTTTGTGTTAAGCACCTATTAATAATTTGTATTCATTTCTTTCTTCTCATAAAATATGGATCAGTGGTATCAGAGCGGTCTGCTCCTTGTCGTCTTAATGCATGTCCCCAACGAGGTCGGAGTACAAAGAGTTGGGTCTCGAGCTTGTTTCTCTTGAGGATAGAAGCTCTCACATGCCCAAGCAACCTCCCATGGAAGGAGAAAATAAATATGATGGGACAGGAGATCCTTTCAAACTATTGATTGAGGAAGCCCTCATGCAACAGAGGAACGAGGTGATGGATAGCTTCGCACAAATCCTTCAGCGACTACCAACAGGCGATGCATCTTCTTCGAACGGAGGCGCCGCCCCCTTCAAGGTACAAATAAACTTTGATATTCCTATATTTGAAGGTCAGATAGATCCAGATGTTGTAGACAAGTGGTTGAATCTACTAGAAGGGTATTTTTTAGTTCATAAATTTTCAAATAGAGAAAAGATTACTTTTACGCTCCGCAAAGCCATTTCCCATGTCAATGATTGGTGGGAAAATTTCTGTGAGCAAAATGAAATAGAGGAAACCTCATTATTTTCAGTCACAGCCACATAAGAATCCTTCAGGTATGCTATTAAGGAACAATACTACCCTGTCGGAAGTTATGACGACCTGTATACCAAATGGACCACACTGCGGCAAGAAAGAGACCAAGCAGTGCCAGATTTCACAAATATCTTCCATACCTTGCGCACCAAGTTGGGTATCAAATATTCAGAGCGACATCTGGTGCTCAAGTATTGCGGTTCTCTGCATAGATACATCCAGACCGAAATGGAATTTCTAGACATCTAATCCTTGGGTGCGGCCTACTTATATCTTGTCAAAATTGAGCAGAATCTCAAACAAAAGACGTGGCAATTTGGGCTTGGGAACCCCTCAGAAAAAAAGATAGGAAAGGGAAGCCCCAACCCACTGAACAAAGAACAAAGAAAATATGGATAGTATCAAGAAAACCAATACAAGTCGCAAGAAAAGAAGGACACTGGAAAGACAAAGAAAGATACCGGGAAGTGGTGCGACTTCCATAAGAGCCCTTGGTATAACACTGTTGACTGTCGCTCAACACAGTCACTGGTGGCCGAAGTAAAATCCTCTGAATCAAATGAAGATTCTGACTCCGAGACAGAACCAGAAAGGGGAAGACAGATCATTGACTCGGAACCCAGTGCCACCATTGCTACCACCAAGATCCATCCTGGTGAACCAGACGAGCCAGAAGAAGGAGAGCGCCTCTTCCATTCACAGATGTGGGTAAAAGGCACCCCGTTGCACTTCATCGTTGACAGCGGTAGCCAGAAGAACATCATCTCAATAGAGGCCGTCAAGTGGTTGGCCCTGCCAACAACGTTGCACCCACAACCCTACACCATTGGATGGCTCCGCCAAGGAAGCAATCTCCGCGTCAGCCAACAGTGTCGACTGTCGTATGGCATCAAGCCCTTCAAAGACGAGGTATTGTGTGATGTTTCTCCTCTTGAAGTTTGTGATGTTCTTTTGGGCCAACCTTATTTATGGAAACGTCATGCTGTATATGATTCTAGGCCTCGTATTGTTATTATTACTTTGAACAGGAAATTGTACAGGATACCCGAGGCAGTCCCACCTAGTGCTATTTCCTTGATCTCTGCTAAGCAATGCAGGAAGGTCATCTCTCAGACGGGGAAGTTTGTCTTCTTCATGATTCACTCTCAGAATAAGCGAAAGATCACAACCACATCCAGGGTCTCTGTGGCAGACCTCTCCACACAGCAGAAGCAAGTAGATAAGGTCGTGGAAGAATACTCAGATATCTTCTCCTCACCTACAGGGTTACCTCTGCACTGCCAAGTCAAGCACCCCATCGATCTGACCCCCGGCGCACCTTTTCTCAATGGGCCAGTCTATCGTCGCTCTTTGTTAGAGAATGAGAAGATCAAAAGATAGATCCAAGAACTACTCCACAAGGGGCATATACTCCCTAGCTCATCACCTTGCGGGAGCCCAATTGTGCTGGTACAGAAGAAAGATGGAACCTAGCGACTCTGTATTGATTACCGGGATCTGAATAAAATCACTGTCAGAAATCGGTACCCGATTCCTCGAATCGATAACCTCCTTGATCAACTCATGGGGGCCAAATACTTTAGTAAGATTGATCTGAAGTCTGGCTACCACCAAGTCCCGATAGAACAACCAGATGTATGGAAGACCGCCTTCAGGTCAAAGGAAGGACTTTTTGAATGGTTGGTCATGCCCTTTGGTTTGACAAATGCTCCAGCCACTTTCATGAGGATGATGGACGATATCATGTGACCATTCACCAATAATTTTGTATTGGTGTATCTGGATGAATTCTAATTTACAGCAAGACTTGGGACGAACACTTGCAGCATATTCAACAAGTTGTCCACACCCTACGACAGCACAAGCTATACGGCAACCTGGAAAAATGCTCCTTTGGCATGGACAGGGTCCATTACCTGGGCTACATCATTGATCAACATGGCGTACATGTCGATCCAGCCAAGATCCAAGTCATCCATGACTGGCCAGCCCGAACAACACTCACTGAGCTTCGAAGCTTCTTGGGACTTGCTAATTTCTACTGAAGGTTCATGTTGGGTTTCTCCCATATTGCAAGGGCCCTCAGCCAAATATACAGGGGTGGTGGTAAGGAAAAATTTGCGTGGGGCCGGTCCCAACAACAAGCGTTCAATGATTTGAAGCAACGCTTGTGCTCAGCCCCAGTACTTTCACTACCAAACCTACAACATCCCTTTGAGATCAAGACAGATGCTTCAGACTATGCTGTGGGCACAGTTCTCACTCAGCATGGCCACCCCATGGCCTATCATAGTGAGACACTGTCAGATACTGTTTGTAAGTACCCTACTTACGACAAAGAAATGTATTCCATTGTGCAAGCATGTCGCCAGTGGAGACATTACATTTTTGGGAAGGAGACAATCATCCACACTGATCATACACCACTGCAGTTCATGCAGACGCAGGGAAAACTGCAAAATGACCGCCATCAAAAGTGGTCCACATACCTACAACAATTCGACCTCAACATCAAGTATAAAATAGGAAACACCAATCGTGTTTTCGATTGCCTCAGCAGACCACCAGTCGCGGCACTCACCACAGTGCTAGACTCTTACGGCCATGAGACATCTGGATGGCCCCAACTCTATGAAATAGACCCTGACTTCGCCACCACCTACCAAATGTTGGGTGCAAATGCAGTTGTCCATAAATTCCATCTTCAAGATGGGTTTTTGTGTCATCTGGGCCATATATGTGTTCCATCAAGTGAGTGAGTGAAGCTGATCTGGGAAGCCCACTACAATCAGGTGGCAGGACACTTTAGCGTTGAAAATACAGTGGCGATGCTACAGAAACATTTCTATTGGTCGAAACTTTGACAAGAGGTCGGCAAGTATATCAGGTCCTGCACTGCCTACGCGATTACCAAACCGACCACTAAGAAATAGGGCTTGTACACCCCTCTTCCTACTCCTGACAAGCCATGGGAATCCATCTCAATGGACTACATGTCGGGCCTCCCATCGACTAAGTGGGGAAATGACTGTGTTTTTGTGGTTTTTTATTGCTTTTCTAAGATGGCGATTTTGGTTGCTTGCAAGAAGAGCATCACAGTAGAGGCCACTGCCAAGCTCTTCTTTGAACAAGTCTGGGTACATTTTGGAATCCCACAAACCATTGTCTCAAATCGGGATAGTCGATTTCTCAGCACATTCTGGTCGATCCTCTGGTCACTGCTGTACACCAAGCTCACCAAATCCATGGCCTTCCACCCCCAAACAGATGGCCAATCTGAGGTTGTAAATCGAATGATTGTGCATATCCTTCGCATGTATAATTGAAAGAGCCCTCGCACATTGGATGAGAGCCTTCCTCATGTCCAGCATAGCTACAACCGAGCCTTGCATAGCTCAACCGGTCGCAGCCCCTTTCAGGTGGGGTTGGGATTCCAACCATTGGGTCCCATAGATGTTGCACTTCCCCTTGCGGTCACCTTGACTGACTCATCTCCTGCTCCAATTGAAGCTGACAAAGCCACCCGGTTCATTGAGTGGATCCAACACATCTGCCAACAGGTTCAGGATATCCTACAGAAGTCCAATGAAAAGTACAAACAGCGCCATGATCAACATCAGGTGCCGCATAAGTTTCAGGTGGGTGACAAAGTTTGGTTGCACTTGCAGAAAGAACACCTTACATGACCCCATCGAAAGCTTAACCCACTCCGTTATGGACCGTACACTATTATCAAGGCCATGGGGGATAATGATTTTGAGCTCAACATTCCTCCTTTCCTTGGCCTGCACCCAATGTTCAACGTGGATCTCCTTCACCCTTATTTCCCACCATTATTAGACACCTCAGAAGTAGCAGAACAACTGACACCAACAGAGCTCAACCCTGACCACATAAAACAGGAATCGAATGATCATATTGTGGATAAACAAATCAAGGGCACTTGACAACAAAGGATCCAGCTTTATCGAGTCGTCAAAGCAGGGCAGCTCCTACACCAAGGCAAGTGGCTCACCTGGGGCCAAATTCAGCAGAAATTTCCTCATCTAATGAGGGACCTCAACGCAATGGAGACCATTGATCCCTAAGGAGGGAGGATTGATCTATATGGATATTGGTGGCCACCCACCTTTTCCAACTGGCTCAAAACAGTTTTCTGACATTTTTGGCAATTTACTATTTTTAGCAGTTTTTACTTTCGGGGCCATTTTGAGGGCCTAAATGAAGGTTTTTCGGTATTTATCTCCCAAATGATCGTTGAAGGAATGATTGAGCCCCGAAAATGAATCTCTTCGATGATACCTTTCCAATGGGCTATCACACGCCTAAAACGGAGATCGTATGCAAAAGTTACGACACGGGGAAGTTGATGTACTAGCTTACCCAAATGGGGCCCACATGACTTTTGGCATTTCATCTCCTAGAGTTAGGTTTTTGGATGTGTAGGGTTTTTGGCATTCTTTCCTATTGTAAAAATTCCTTCAGAGCCTCATTGTAATCTTCTTCTTGCGAATGCGCACTACCGTCACATCTCTTCTCAGAGATAAGCCGCCACCATTCCAGCAAGCTTGTTTCCACTGCATTTTACAGTTTCAGCTTATTTCGTTATTGAATAGAAAACCAGTTTTACTATATCTATATTATTTTGTGTTAAGCACCTGTTAATAATTTGTATTCATTTCATTTTTCTCATAAAATCTGGATCAGTGTTATCAGAGCGGTCTGCTCCTTGTCGTCTTAATGCATGTCTCCATCGAGGTTGGAGTACAAAGAGTTGGGTCGCGAGCTTGTTTCTCTTGAGGAAAGAAGCTCTCGCATGCCCAACCGAATTCCCATGGCAGGAGAAAAGAAAAATGATGGGACAGGAGATCCTTTCAAACTGTTGATTGAGGAATCCCTCACGCAATAGAGGAACGAGATGATGGATAGCTTTGCGCAAATCCTTCGGCGACTACCAACAAGCGATGCATCTTCTTCGAATGGAGGCGCCACCCCCTTCAATGTACAAATAAACTTTGATATTCCTATATTTGAAGGTCAGATAGACGCAGATGTTGTAGACAAGTGGTTGAATCTACTAGAAGGGTATTTTTCTGTTCATAAATTTTCAAATAGAGAAAAGTTTACTTTTGTGCTCCTCAAAGCCATTCCCCATGTCAAAGATTGGTGGGAAACTTTCTGTGAGCAAAAGGAAACAGAGGAAACCTCATTACTTTCAGTCACAGCCACCTAGGAATCCTTTAGGGATGCTATTAAGGAACAATACTACCCTGTTAGAAGTTATGACGACCTGTATACCAAATGGACCACACTGCAGCAAGAAAGAGACCAAGCAGTGCCAGATTTCACAAATATCTTCCATACCTTGCACACCAAGTTGAGTATCAAAGATTTGGAGTGACATCTGGTGCTCAAGTATCATGGTGCTCTGCATAGATACATCTAGACCGAAATGGAATTTCTAGACTTCTCATCCTTGGGTGTGGCCTACTGATATGTCATCAAAATCGAGCAGAAGCTCAAACAAAAGACGTAGCAATTTGCGCCTGGGAACCCCTCACAAAAAAAGCCAGGAAAGGGTGGCCACAACCCACCAAACAAAGGACAGAGCAAAGATAGATAGTATTAAGACAACCAATACAAGTCGCAAGAAAAGAAGGACACTGGAAAGACGAAGAAAGATACCGGGAAGTGGTGTGATTTCCATAAGAGTCCTTGGTATAGCACTGCTGACTATCGCTCAAAGAAGTCACTGGTGGCCGAAGTAAAAGCCTCTGAATCAGATGTAGATTCTGACTCTGAGACAGAACCAGAAAGGAGAAGACAGATCATTGACTCAGAACCTAGTACCACCGTTGCTACCACCAAGATCTAGCCTGGTGAACCAGACGAGCCAGAAGAAGGAGAGCGCTTCTTCCATTCACAGATTTGGGTAAAAGGCACCCCGCTGCACTTCATCATTGACAGCAGTAGCCAGAAGAACCTCATCTCAGCAGAGGTCGTCAAGCGGTTTTCCTTGCCAACAATGCCACACCCACAAACCTACACCATCGGATCGCTCCACCAAGGAAGCGATCTTTGTGTCGGCCAACAGTGTCGACTGTCGTATGGCATCAAGCCCTTCAAAGACGAGGTATTGTGTGGTGTTGCTCCTCTTGAAGTTTGTGATGTTCTTTTGGGCCAACCTTATTTATGGAAACGTCATGTTGTATATGAGTCTAGACCTCGTAGTGTTATTATTACTTTGAACAAGAAATTGTACAGGATAACCGAGGCAGTCCCACCTAGTGCTATTTCCTTGATCTCTGCTAAGAAATGCAGGAAGGTCATCTCTCAAACAGGGAAGTTTGTCTTCTTCGTGATTCACTCTCAAAATAAGCGAAAGATTGCAGCCACATTCAAGGTCTCTGCGGCCAACCGCTCCACACAGCAGAAGCAAGTAGATAAGGTCGTGGAAGAATACTCGGATATCTTCTCCTCACCTACAAGGGTACCTCTGCACTGCCAGGTCAAGCACCCCATCGATCTGACCCCCAGCACACCGCTGCCCAATGGGCCAGTCTATCATCTCTCTTTGTTAGAGAATGAGGAGATCAAGAGACATATCCAAGAACTGCTCCATAAGGGGCACATACGCCCTAGCTCATCACCTTGCGGGAGCCCAATCGTGCTGGTACAGAAGAAAGATGGAACATGGTGACTCTGTATTGATTACCGGGCTCTGAATAAAATCACTGTCAGAAACCGGTACCCGATTCCTCGAATCAATGACCTCCTTGATCAACTCAAGGGGACCAAATACTTCAGTAAGATTGATCTAAAGTCTGGCTACCACCAGGTCTCGATAGAATAGATAGATGTATGGAAGACCACCTTCAAGTCAAAGGAAGGACTTTTTGAATGGTTGGTCATGACCTTTGGTTTAACAAATGCTCCAGCCACTTTCATGAGGATGATGGACGATATCCTGCGACCATTCACCAATACGTTTGTAGTGGTGTATCTCGATGACGTTCTAATTTACAGCAAGACTTGGGATGAACACTTGCATCATATTCAACAGGTTCTACACACCCTACGACAGCATAAGCTATACGCCAACATGGAAAAATGCTCCTTCGGCATGGACAGGGTCCATTACCTGGGCTACATCATTGATCAGCATGGTGTACATGTGGATCCAACCAAGATCCAAGTCATCCGTGACTGGCCAGCCCCAAAAACACTCACTGAGCTTTGGAGCTTCTTGGGACTTGCTAATTTCTACCACAGTTTTGTGTTGGGTTTCTCCCATATTGCATGGGCCCTCAGCCAAATAAACAGGGGTGGTGTTAAGGATAAATTTGCGTGGGGCTAGTCCCACAAAAAGTGTTCAATGATTTAAAGCAGCGCTTATGCTCAGCCCCAGTACTTTCACTACCAGACCCGCAACATCCCTTTGAGATTGAAACAGATGCTTTAGACTATGGTGTGGGCGCGGTTCTCACTCATCATGGCCACCCCGTGGCCTATCATAGTGAGACACTGTCAGATACTGTTCGTAAGTAACCTACTTACGACAAAGAAATGTACTCCATTGTACAAGCATGTCACCAGTGGAGACATTACATTCTTGGGAAGGAGACATTCATCCACACTGATCATAAGCCACTATAGTTCATGCAGACGCAGGGAAAACTGCAAAATGACCACCATCAAAAGTGGTCCACATACTTGCAGCAATTCCACCTCAACATCAAGTATAAAATAGGAAGCACCAATCGCGTCGCCGATTGCCTCAGTAGACTGCCAGTCACAGCACTCACCACAGTGCTAGACTCTTGCGGCCATGAGACATTTGCATGGCCCCAACTCTATGAGACAGACCCTGACTTCACCACCGCCTACCAAATGTTGGGTGCAAATGCAGTTGTCGATAATTTCCATCTTCAGGATGGGTTGTTGTGTCGTCTGGGCCATATTTGTGTTCCATCAAGCGAGCAAGTGAAGCTGATCTAGGAAGCCCACTACAGTCGGGTGGCAGGACACTTCAGTGTCAAAAAGATAGTGGCGATGCTATAGAAACATTTCTACTGGCCGAAACTTCGACAAGAGGTCAACAAGTATATCAGGTCTTACACTACCTGTGCGATTTCCAAACTGACCACTAAGAAATAGGGCTTGTACACCCTTCTTCCTACTCCTGACAGGCCATGGGAATCCATCTCAATGGACTACATGTCGGGCCTCCCATCCACCAAGCGGGGAAATGACTGTGTTTTTGTGGTTGTTGATCGCTTTTCTAAGATGGTGATTCTGGTTGCCTACAAGAAGAGCATCA
This sequence comes from Picea engelmannii, assembly GCA_009831015.1. Classification (NCBI taxonomy): domain Eukaryota; kingdom Viridiplantae; phylum Streptophyta; class Pinopsida; order Pinales; family Pinaceae; genus Picea; species Picea engelmannii. The sequence goes on along the minus strand of ML829159.1, from coordinate 32,437 downwards.
CAGCAGAGGCCACTGCCAAGCTCTTCTTTGAATGAGTCTAGGTACATTTTGGAATCCCACAAACCATTGTCTCAAATCGGGATAGTCGATTTCTTAGCACATTTTGGTCGAGCCTCTGGTCACTGCTGGACACCAAGATCACCAAATCCACGGCCTTCCACCCCCAGACAGATGGCCAAACCGAGTTTGTAAATCGAATGATTGTGCATATCCTTCACATGTATAATTCAAAGAACCCTTGCACATCAGATGAGAGCCTTCTTTATGTCTAGCATAGCTACAACCGAGCCTTGCATAGCTCAACCGGCCACAGCCCCTTTCAATTGGGGTTGAGATTCCAACCATTGGGTCCCATAGATGTTGCGCTTCCCCTTGTGGTCACCTCGACTGACTCATCTCCTACTCCAACTGAAGCTAACAAAGCCACCTGGTTCATTGAGTGGATCCAGCACATCCGCCAACAAGTTCAGGATATCCTACAGAAGTCCAATGAAAAGTACAAACAGCGCCATGATTAACATCAAGTGCCACATAAGTTTTAGGTGGGCGACAAAGTTTGGTTTCACTTGCAGAAAGAACACCTTACAAGACCCCATCGGAAGCTTCACCCGCTCCTTTATGAACCGTACACTATCATCAAGGCCATGGGGGATAATGATTTTGAGCTCAACATTCCTCCTTTCCTTGGCCTGCACCCAGTGTTCAACATGGATCTCCTTCGCCCTTATTTCCCACCATTATTGGACACCTCAGAAGTAGCAGAATAGCTGACACCAACAGAGCTCAACCCTGACTACATACAACAAGCATCCAATGATCATATTGTGGACAGACAGATCAAGGGCACTTGACAACAAAGGATCCAGCTTTATCGAGTCGTCAAAGCAAGGCAACTCCTACACCAAGGCAAGCGGCTCACCTGGGGCCAAATTCAGTAGAAATTTCCTCATCTAATGGTGGAATTCAACGCAATGGAGACCATTTCTTCCTAAGGAGGGAGGATTGATCTAGATGGATATCGATGGCCACCCACCTTTTCCAACTGGCTCAATATAGTTTTCTGACATTTTTGGCAATTTACTATTTTTAGCAGTTTTTTGGTATCAAGCTCCTTAATGATATCTAAATTCATGATTGAGCCCTCAAAATGAATCTCCTCGATGATACCTTTCCAATGGGATATCACACGCCTAAAACGGAGATCGTATGCAAAAGTTACGACCCCGGGAAGTTGATGTACTAGCTTACCCAAACGGGGCCCACATGACTTTTGGTGTTTCATCTCCTAGGGTTAGGTTTTTGAATGTCTAGGGTTTTGGGCATTCTTGCTTATTGTAAAAATTCCTTCAGAGCCTCATTGTAATCTTCTTCTTGCGAATGCACGCTGCCGTCACATCTCTTCTCAGAGATAAGCCGCCACCATTCCAGCAAGCTTGTTTCTGCTGCATTTTACAGTTTTGGCTTATTTCGTTATTGAATAGAAAACTAGTTTTACTGTATCTTTGTTATTTTGTGTTAAGCACCTGTTAATAATCTGTATTCATTTTGTTCTACTCATAAAATCTGAATCAGATATTCAATGGAGAATACACATGCCACGGAGTGGTGGTATCATCTTCCTCAAAATGAAATTAACCATATGTATGTATGGTTTTATTTGGATTTCTTGTAGATTGGACTAGAATTTGATGGCTATAGATGTTTCCAATTACAAATGAAGCTGAAGTTTTTGAGGAGGAAGATCCTCCACTACCACTACTACCATTAGAAGATGTCATTTTAAAAATGATAGGACTTGTAGATATAGATGAACTAGCAGAATCAGAAGAAGATCTACAATGTTTAATTTTCTTACTTTCCAAAACAATTTTCCTTCTCCCTATTTCAAATATAGAAAATACCTCGGGGGACATACCTCTTGTTATTTGATAAGAATGAGAGCTAGAGGACATGTTCAAATCATGTTTAATGGGGAGGTCAATTTATGGGCAGCCTTTGTAGGGATTCCCACTGCTCATGTATTCTGATATCTCTAGAAATAACTTCCCAAGAATGGTTTAGTTCAACACGAGTCCTAGTAGTCTCTAAAATAATATTGAATAGAGTCAAGGAAATACTAGTCTAGTCATCAAGACCATCACCAATATTAGGCTTTCTATTAAAAGGTACATTCATGAAAACAGTCAATTCAAGCAAGATAATTACAAAAATAAAGAAAAACTACCAGAGAAATATGGAAAATTTCCCTAGTATGGTTGCCAAATAAATGTTGAGGAAAAAGTATGAGGAACCTCACACCAACGTTTTCAAATCTTACTTGGATAGGGTAAGATAGTTGGGATTATTACCTTGGGTTTATAGCCTTACTCAAAAATATTAGTTGATTCTCAAGCAATAAGTACTATGAACCAATGTTGTTTTTCTTTAATTAAATGTGCAAAAGAAGAAAGTGAAAAATATGTGTTTTGTTTTGTATAGACTCAAGAACAAATGAAATACAAATCTGATAAGTAATACAAGGAAATACACACATGAGATCCAAAAATCAGCAAAACATTTTTATTGATTTCATTCTAAGTTATAATCATAACCCTTATTTCACACCCTGCAAGGGTAAGGACCAAGATCAAATTTAGATATATTTAGTGGGAACCACACAAAAGACTCTAATAACAATAGAATATCGAGACTAGAAATCTGGATCAACTTAGCCATGGAAGGATCATTGACCGACTCTGCAAAATATTCTCTATCAATAATGAAAACTAATTCATAATAAAATCAGAATACGCAGACTGTCAAGACCAAATGATTGACCTTTCTAGAATAAGCTACTGAAAGATGCTTCTCAAACATTAAATCTTGCTACCTTCAATAATACCCTGCTATCAACAAAATGGTTAAGACTCTATGATAACTCAGAATGAATGAAAAGTAATTAATCTCATTTATTAGGAAATATTTCCTTGTTCTCTCTCTTTTTTGTTCCTTCTTTTGATCATTTTTTATCTTCCTCAAAAGCAGTTGTGGTAGTTTCAAACTACCTTTAGTTAAGTCATAAATGAATTTTAGTTAACTAAAGAAAGATACAAATAATAGTAATAGATAAAGGGTTGATAAATAATAACTAATAGGTGGGACCCCTATTTCCTTTATGGTCTTTAAGTTTTCGATTTCCTCCTTGTTACTCCATATTCATCCAAATAATTAAATCATGCCACCTCATCAAATATACACATACGGAAATCAATTATAACAACCCTTGTATCTCCCAAATAGTATCCATATATATCCAATAAATAAAATGTATTTTCCATTTGCAAAAGAAAAATATTAACTCGTTGTCCAAAAATGAAAACATAGTGTCATGATGTCCAAAGGAGGTCAAAACATAAGTAAGTTGTCCAACACCAGAAATAAACATGAAATATCAAAATCCATATTTGCTATGACAAGCAGTTTGTTTATTTTCACTTCTTACTTCATGTGCTTCCTTGCTTGTTGAGTTGGCCTTCTCAGACTGTGGTTGATTGGATGCCTCGGGGTGAACCTCACTGAAGGATCGGGAGTTTTCATTATCTTGATGAGCATGGGATGTAACTGATTGGGAGGAATCACTAGATGACTTAGAATGAGTGGCAACTTTCTTACCTTTCCTTGTGTTTGTTTCAAGGGGAACTATTTTGATTCTTTTGCTTGCATGAGATGTTATTTGAGAAATCTATTGGGTATATTGGTTGAGTGGAGAAGGAGGTGGAAATGGTAAATATACTGTGGGATAGCCATTATGATGGACTGCAGGGTGATGAACAACATCTTCCCAGCCATTAATGAAGGGTACCTCTAGTTGCAGAGATACATGGGTTGGAACATGAACATTAGAAATGTTAGATTGAGGTTTTTAAGGAGGTCTCTCAGGCCTAGTATAGGGATATGGATGAATCACTCCTTGGCCCACAATATTGAAGAAACCATCTTGAAGCAATTGATTCAATTCTTCAGGATCAACATCAAAATGTATAGAGAATCTTGGCCCCTTGTTACCTCTTTGCCAAAAATTATTCTTGCCTCTACCTTTGTTTTTCCTTTGTCATGTATTCTCCTACTAAAGAAACTCATTGCCTAATATCAAACTTAGATATGCATATGAAACAAGAAATATTAATCAACCATCAAATTATTTTCCTAAAGATAATTTTAAAACATTAGATCTTATCAGCCAGCACACAAGCATTCATGAAATCAATCCATTACTCTGTATATATTAATCACAATTAACTTGCATGATTTCATTTCACAACTGTCATCATTTTGAACAGGGATATGAAATGATACATGGGATGTGACAGGGTTTGTATTGAACGATAAGTGACCTTTATGAAATGGAAACAAAATGATTGTTGTTCTAAATAAAATCAGCTCATATAACTCAACACAAGATCAACTCTTATAATCATATCATTTTCGATTAACCGTACATGTCACCCAATCCAATTCATTGTTTGTATTTTAAGTCTATCCTTGACTAATTCACTTTTTAATTTGAAAACTTCTACATAACAGAACACGGGGAAATAAAATGAATTTTGGAAAATGAGGGCCTTTATAATTTGTGAAAAGTGGAATCATGGAAGGGAAAAAAATGATCAATGCCCTTTCATACTACATATAATTTACCATTCCAATTCCTTTAATCATTAACTAAGATGAACAAACTCAATACTTCCATAATTATCCAAATGGAATCATGTAGCTCATATATCCTTTAATTCCTTTGGAGATAAACTTACTTCATTTATTAAAAAAAATTAATAAATATCCAAGAGAATTCCAGATTTGAAACCTCTTCAAAGGTTTATCAGCTCATACATCGTCTTATTGGATGTACATTCATTCACAGAGTTTTTTTTTGTAAAAAAAGGAGTGGAGTCAAATTAATTTGTAAGGAAGGGTTTAAATTATTTATTTCCACATAAAAGTGCTCATTAACTCGTCATTCATGTGTTTTTTTTTTTGTAAATCAGTATTTGTATTAGATCCTTCTTTAAAAAATTACAAACTGTCTATGGAGCCTAGACATGCGTGGCAGCAGTGCCCATCTAGGAAACCACTGCTTCCATGTGTCCAAAAATTAGAGTGCCACTTGTCCAAAAAAAAACAAAGTGAAACATGCAAAAAAATACGATGCCACACAGGGAGAACTTCTAAAAGATAAACTAAACAGACCAGGATTCTTTGAGTTGTCCATCTAGATAGAGGCATAAACAAAAAACTTGAAATAGGAAAACTAAAAACCTGGACCTAGACTTGGCCCTGCGAAGTACTGAGTCTTCTTCAATTTGCCTCTATCCCGATCCACGATTGCTTGTCGGAGGTCCTGTAGAAAGGACATCATAATGTCCACTCAGTTCCAACATTCATCATCCTTCTTCTGCAGTTCAAGAGTGTAGACTTGACTTCATCCTGACCCCTATTGAGGTCGCGCAGTGAAGCCATGCTCACTTCTCGATCAACGCACTTGTTGCAGGCGGATCGGAATGTGGGGAAGGCAGTGAGTCAAAATATGAGGATGGAAGGGGTGAGGGAGCGAAGGAAGCGACACCACGGTAGCAAGAGGGAGAGGGTGGAGGAGGTGGGTGATGAGGAGGGGAGGGGGGTGGAGGTGTGTAGCCCAGTGAATTTCCAAGGGTGTCAATCCATTCTATTCGGCAGTCTTATGGGTTCGAGAGCGGGGAGAGGTCTGGGGTGTCCTCACGAAGAGGTTTTGTGAGTGTGGGAGCTATGATAGGAGCCAAGACGGGGATAGCTTCACTTTCAGGTGGAGGGTCAGAATTTAGCACCTCCCTTCCCCTGGATACATACCAGGATGCCCCTCTCTTATATTTTCCTCGTAGATGGGGCATGATGATGGTTTTCACCGGTCTGGGAAGGATAATATGGAGGAGAAGCAGAGGGATGAGGTGAAAGGTTGAGGTTTGTGTAGCCGAGTGCAGAACACTCCAGGAGGGATGGAGTAGAATTGGAACCAGTGAATGCTGGTGAAGGAAATCGTAGAGAAACAAATGAGGAAAATAATGCCCAAGCTCGGCTTTAGGGGTGCCATTGCTGAGAAGAGGATGTGACTGTTGAGGCAAACTGCACGGTGCCATGAAATTTCCCATGCTGTGGAGCTTCCAAATCATGTGGTAGGATGGCCACAAGTATGGTCTAGAGGGTGACGACGGTTGCGTTAAATCCATGAGGTGATGGTATCAGGGGGCCAGATCTGATCAGGTGCCAAATGGTTGGTCGTTTGGCCAGGTGGCCTCCCTGTGTACTACCCACATTTTATGCCAGGTAGCACCCCATCTAGGGACTTGTCATTCATGTGTTGCAACATGTCTAATTATTCTAAAAATTATATGTATTGACAATGAAAAATTATGTCGAAATTTTGGGTGAGTGTGAGCCAAACATACTTTTCTTTTAAAAAGAGCATGAACTACGTCAACACGAAAGCAGGTTCCAAACTCATTCTCATATCTACTCCAAACTAGAATATATTTATACATCAACAATATGCCTTAGCATCTGCTCAAAAACTCCTTTCTGAAACCATATATAAGAGCAGTCGAAGCAATAATTATGGGTGGGTGCAAACCTTATGTCCTTGAAGAAAAAACAAATGAAATGCAAAAGCCATGAAAAATAATGTTGGGGTTATAATCCATGAAAACCCATATGAGAAAAAAACATAATGAACTAAACACATGTGAAATTCATTCTCATGTCCATTTATGAATTTGAGTGAAAACTAGACTATGTTCCTATGCCTTCCACACAATCTTAGATCATATATCTTAATATTTATATCTAGAACGATAACCAAAATTTGAAAGAAATTCATTTTTTTACCACCATAAAGAACTCGACTTGCATATCCATTTAGATACCATGAGTGACCATTCACAATTTTATTTCATATCCAAATACAATAAAGAGTCACACTTTTACACACACATAGGATGCAACAAAATTAGAGACAACATTCTAAATTATCATAGTAGACTAACTCATTTGATGCCAGAAGAGTAAAAAATTCCCATACCTGTCAAAGTTGCCTATATAGTCACAAGAAGATCAACCCATGATCATTATCCAACCACCAACACGGTTCCAAAACTCAAAACCCTTAACTTACCAGCAACAGAACGCTCTCGACCAAAATCAAAATGAAAGAAAGGTGGTGTTCCTCGGTATTAAAACCAATAGAGGGTGCAATAAATCATTAATTTCACGTCGCCTCCAATATTGGATGGAAAAACCCAAAACCTCGCCAACTTCTCCATTAAGAAACCATGTGTTACACGGTGGAAAACATCGAATGCCAACTCGAATTCCAAATTTTAACCATGTACCACACTATCTATGCATTCAAAGATGCCAAACTTGCACTTATTTCATATAAAAAAAAACATCGTGTATACCATATTCACAAATCCAAGTAAAGTGTTGAACCTTTTAACAAATTCCACCAATGATCATAACCAAATAACATTGTCATATGAAAACTTTATCATATATGAAAGTCATCCATACTATATGTCAATGCTTGTATAACATCATATTTTGAGTTGAGACCATAGACCATATGATATATGTGCATAAGTAAAGCTTAACACCCTTTTTGACACGTTTTAAAACTGAATTCAGTAGCAAGGTTTGAACCTTTGTAAACCAAATTAACATAACACTTATGCATATGTATTTTTCTTTCTTTCTTTTAAATATAGAGACAATCTACTTGGTGTAATATAAGTATAAGGAGAATCGCAAACCGCATTCCAGAAACCATTCATGCATGTGTAATAGAACAAAATACCAAGCTGTAATCATGCCATTTGTTTGTGAGTTGCAATTTTAGAAGGAAATGAAACCAATTTAATATACTTTCTCTTTAAGGGGGCCCACCTATTAGTTATATATAATAATATTAAAATTAATGTAGTGCATTGCAATTCTTTGCATGCAGGGTCTAGTTGCACTTTTTTTGCGTCAACAACTGGTGACTCCACAGGAAAGTCTACTTGCAGTAGATTAGAACTCATGATCTTTGATTTTGATGAAGAAAATAGGGGTGGACAATGGGTAACTGATGATATCCCAAGAATTAATAGAAGTAGATCAATACTCTTGAGCATGTAATATTATACAATAGGGTGAATAAAAATGGGATTTAAAATGCTATATGTAATGGGAATTCGTGGAGAAATTCATGGAAAGTGGAATGGATGAGGGGTTTTGGTCCTGTTGGTATAACAAACATAGAGACAATAAGTATCACTTGGGTAGATAGCTTTCACTGAAGATAAAAAAATGTATAATATGCTCTTATTTGAAAACAATATGGAGGGTAGAAAGGTAAAGGAGAAAAGGGAGGAGGCATGACCAACAAGCCTCTAGCAAAGTATATAACTGATGGTATAGGTAACTATTTCAATCAACATTTTAAAATGAAAAGAAAATCATTTTATCTTTGTTGTGTGTTTAGTTTCAAAATTGTATAATAATATTTGCAAATAATGATCTATCTAGTTAATTGATTGATCCAGTTGACTCTGTCTCAACAAACAAATTTCAAACTAGAAAATACAAGCAGAAAAAAAAAA
>ML829159.1:7872-23672 GCA_009831015.1 Picea engelmannii | reverse complement strand
TTTCAGGGAAGACCAAATCGAGAAAAGATATTAAACTCCAAGAAAGGATAACATGTTCATATTGTGCATGTTTGAGAGGTATAGCTCCAACCCACTTCATAAAATAGTATGTTTCCATTAATATAAAAACAAGACCTGCAGAAGATGGCAGGTTTATAGGACCGATGAAATCTAAACCCCATTTTGAAAAGGGAAAATTGGGGAGGATATGTTTTAAAGGAATGGCAAAGAAATGTTCCCTACTAGCGACCTTCTGACATTTATCATAGCCCTTGTAAATTTGTAAGAATCTCTAAAAAAAATAGCCAGTAATAACCAGTCCTTAAGATTTTGAAAGCAATGGATTTTGTAGCAAAATAACCACCAATATGAACAAAAGATGTTGTTGATCCATGAATTTTACTTAATACCTTTTGAACTATATTATCATCTATGCATCGTAACAACAAACCATCAACAAACATTCTAAATAAAGAGTCTCATAAAATCATATATTTAGAGGCTTCAAGACGGAGCCTCCTTCGTTGATGAGAATTCAAGTGATCTGGACACCTTTGAAATTGTAAATAATAAATGAGGTTTGTGTACCATGGATGCTCAACGAGATCAATGTTTTGATTTTAAACGTAAAACAATGATGACAATGAAGTTTCTTCATATTCAGAAAATTCACTTGGTTCAACATGTTGAGATAAATAAAGTGCTAGGTCGCATCCCTTGATCGTTTTTGATGTCATGATTTTCAAATCATGTTCTTGAATTTTTGCAAGCCATTGCACAAGTTTACCTGAAATATGCATTTGTGAGAGAAAAAACTTAACAATAGGCAAAGGGACGTGTACCTGCATGTGCTTGCCAAGGATAAAGTGGCGAAATTTCCCTATAGCTTTAACAAGAGAAACCATATGTTTTTCAATGTAAGAGTATTTGATTTCATTATCTTACAAAGTCTAACTCATGTAAGCTACATGTTTTTCATTATTTTGATCATCATTTTTCTTAATAATCACAAAAATTTCTTCTTCTATCGCATTTGTCTAAATAATAAAGTATTTTACAAAATATAGTCTTGCCAAAACCGATGTGGAACTAATTGCTCTCTTAATCTTTACGGAATCCTTTTTGACACCAACTATACAAGAATAATATTAGTCCTATTTAACATATTATGCATTGGTTTAACTATCACAACAAAATTAGGAAAAAATCTTCGAACGAAATTAATTGTGCCCATAAAAGCTTGAATTTCCTTTTTGGATGTGCAGGCCGTGATGTTTAATATTGCGGTAACCCTCTCAGGATCAATGTTGATACCCAAATCTGAAACAATATGTCTGAGAAGTTTACCTTAGGTGACACTAAAGATAGAATTTGAAGGATTCAAAGAGATACCAAATTTTCTACATCGCATAATTTTTTTTCTAATATGATCAAAATGATCTGATCAGGTCTTGGAATAAACTGTTAAGTCATCGAGATAAATTTTAATTATCTTATCTAATATCATCGAAAGATAATTGCATATCTCTTTGAAAAGTGGCACATGCATTAGATAAGACAAACGACATTCATTCATAGGCACAGGTGCCGCAATGGGTTTTGAATGTGGTTTTGTATTTGTCTATCCTTTCAACCTTAATTTGATTATAACCAGAAAACTTGTCAAGTAAGGACATCATTTCTGATCGTGCAACTTGTAAAATCAACTCCATATTAGGAAGCAAAAATTTATCATTTACGCTTGCTCTATTTAAAGCATGAAAGTCAACAGATAGCCTAATATGACTTGTTTTCTTTTGAACGGGAACCAAATTTGACACCTATTCAGAGTACTTGACTGGAAAAATTATATTATCGTTTAGAAAAATTTTCCACTTCTTTTTTTATTGTGGCTTCAAGTGCGGGGTTTATAGGTCTTTGTTTATGCCTAACTATTTTTTTCCCTTTCTTAATGGGAATGACATGTTGTATAATGTTAGGATCAAAACCACAAAGATACTCATAAAACCAAGTAAAAAATTCATGAAATTCTTGGAACAGATCCATGAATTTATTCTTCTCTTCTTCAGAACATTGGTGCTAGTGGAAAATAGCCCCCCTTTAACTACACCAGGGTTTAGAATGTAGGCAGAGCAACTAACCCTCTAAAATCTAATTAATTCTCTATAATACCAAAAACATACCAAAACTAATATAAAGAAAGAAAAGAGAAATGAGATCGGGTAACTAAACCTCTAATCCCACATCTGGTGATGATCTCCTCACGCTTGGAAGTTCCACCGACTACATGCCTCCTCCCAGGGCTGACCTGCATCCAAAGATTGACAAACATAGAATGACAAGCATGTTATTCCATATATAATTTAGGGTTAGATGTTAGAATGTCAAGCATAAACCAATAAAAGTATTCAAGACACCATCATTTGTCACAGGAAAATGTAATTCTTTTATTCATAACATGAAGATTATACCTTTACAATCTAAGTCAGCTACCGTTCCACGAACCTTGTCCGGGATCCTCTTTACCATGCTCCAAGTGCACCTTGTATGAACTTCTCCTCTCAACCTTCTGATCTCTCATATGGAAGGGAATGGGTTAAATGGAGGGAGAAGGGACTAATGAGGGTATGTTGAGGCAATTTCTCACAAAAGGAAGCAATATCTTGGGCAAGGAGAGGAAGTGAAATCAGGAAGAGTTTCATTGTTCTTATTCTTAGCTATGAAATGAGACCCCAACACATCCTTTTATATGCCAAAAGTATGGTTACTCGGTTGGGTGATGGGCTATAGCAGCTGGATTAGTTGGGAAACCTCCAATAGCCCATCAATTTCAACGAATTCCTTGCAACTTTTGCAAGTATACACGGGTTGTAATGGTGAAACATTTGTATGTACGTGAGTTGTAGTGGCGCAAAAAGTGTATGTACATGGGCAATAATGGTGTAGGGCGCATACATATTCTAAAAATTGGTTTTTTAAGAAGAGTTTCTCAGCAGTGCTTCAGAAAAATATGCAAGTAAGAGGGCCAAGGCCATGTATGCATGTGTAGATAAATTTAGGACTATAACATATGCCCCCTAATGTGTGAGGTCAGAAGAGAAACTAATGGCTGAAATACATTACAATATGTTCACCAACATATGAGATCGAGTGAACCCGAGACTAGAGTTCGGGAGGTGCAATCTGCAAAACAAAATTGTCTCTCTAAGGCAGGCATACCCATACTGGGGATGAAATAAATCATGGCTTTCAATAAAATACACTACGGATCTATGTCATATAACTATATAAAGTGTAGTCATGAGCAATACACAATTGATATACATCTCAAAATCAATCGAAGATATACAAGTAGAGTATCCATCTTCAAGAATCCAGTGATGCCCAATAGCTGGAGATGAGACCTTCATATCTCGAGCAACAACTTCAAGATATTCAAAACTCGGGTAGGAGTACAATGGGAGTGCATAAATTACTACCATGAGGTGTTCGACAGCTCGTCGAAAAATACATGAGGATCTCGATGATCAGGTAGAGAACTTCGTTGAGTTTGAGTCAGGACTTGATTGGACTCTCGGGCCAAAAAACTACAATGCCACACAGGGAGAAGTTCTAAAAGATAAACTAAATAGACTAGGATTCTTTGAGTTGGCCATCTACATAGAGACATAAACGAAAAACCTAAAATAGGAAAACTAAAAACCTAGACCTAGCCTTGGCCCTGCGAAGTCCTGAAACTTCTTCAATTTGCCTCTGTCCCAATCCACGATTACTTGTCGGAGGTCCTGTAGAAAGGACATCATAATGTCCACTCAGTTCCAACATTCATCATCCTTCTTCTACAGTTCAAGAAGTGTAGACTTGACTTCATCCTGACCCCTATTGAGGTCGCATAGTGAAGCCATGCTCGCTTCTCGATCAACGTACTTGTTACAGGTGGATCGGAGTGTGGGGAAGGTAGTGAGTCAAAATATGAGGATGGAAGGGGTGAGGGAGCGGAGGAAGTGACACCATGGTGCAAAGAGGGAGAGGGTGGAGGAGGTGGGTGATGAGGAGGAGAGGGGGGTGGAGGTGCGTAGCCCAGTGAATTTCCAAGGGTGTCAATCCATTCTATTCGACAGTCTTATGGGTTCGAGAGTGGGGAGAGGTCTGGGGTGTCCTCACGAAGAGGTTTTGCGAGTTTGGGAGCTATGATAGGAGCCAAGACGGGGATAGCTTCACTTTCAGGTGGAGGGTCATAATTCAGCACCTCCCTTCCCATGGCTACATACCAGGATGCCCCTCTCTTAGATTGTCCTCGTAGATGGGGCATGACGATGGTTTTCACCAGCCTAGGAAGGATAATATGGAGGAGAAGCAAAGGGATGAGGTGAAAGGTTGAGGTTTGTGTAGCCAAGTGCAGAACGCTCCAGGAGGGATGGAGTAGAATTGGAACCAGCGAATGCTGGTGAAGAAAATGGCAGAGAAACAAATGAGGAAAATAATGCCTAAGCTTGGTTTTAGGGATGCCATTGCTAAGAAGAGAATGTGACTGTTGAGGCAAACTGCACAGTGCCATGAAATTTCCCATGCTGTGGAGCTTCCAAATCATGCGGTAGGATGGCCACAAGTATGGTCTAGAGGGTGACGACGGTTGCATTAAATCCATGAGGTGATGGTATGAGGGGGGCAGATCTGATCAGGTGCCAAATGGCTGCTCCTTTGGCCAGGTGGTCTCCCCGTGTACTGCCCACATTTTATGCCAGGTAGCACCCCAACATGCAAAAAACTACGATGCCACACAGGGAGAAGTTCTAAAAGATAAACTAAACAGAACAGGATTCTTTGAGTTGGCCATCTAGATAGAGACATAAACGAAAAACCTGAAATAGGAAAACTAAAAACCTGGACCTAGCCTTGGCCCATGCAAAGTCTTGAGTCTTCTTCAATTTGCCTCTGTCCCAATCCACGATTGCTTACCGAAGGTCCTGTAGAAAGGACATCATAATGTCCACTCAATTCCAACATTCATCATCCTTCTTCTACAGTTCAAGAAGTGTAGAATTGACTTCATCCTGACCCCTATTTAGGTCGCGCAGTGAAGCCATGCTCGCTTCTTGATCAACACACTTTTTGCAGGTGGATCGGAGTGTGGGGAAGGCAGTGAGTCAAAATATGAGGATGGAAGGGGTGAGGGAGAGGAGGGTGGAGGAGGTGGGTGATGAGGAGGGGAGGGGGGTGGAGGTGCGTAGCCCAGTGAATTTCCAAGGATGTCAATCCATTATATTCGTCAGTATTATGAGTTCGAGAGCGAGGAGAGGTCTAGGGTGTCCTCACGAAGAGGTTTTGCGAGTGTGGGAGCTATGATAGGAGCCAAGACGGGGATAGATTGACTTTCAAGTGGAGGGTCAGAATTCAGCACCTCCCTTCCCCTGGCTACATACCAGGATGCCCCTCTCTTAGATTTTCCTCGTAGATGGGGAATGACGATGGTTTTCACCAGCCTGGGAAGGATAATATGGAGGAGAAGCAGAGGGATGAGGTGCAAGGTTGAGGTTTGTGTAGCCGAGTGCAGAACGCTCCAGGAGGGATGGAGTAGAATTAGAACCAACGAATGCTGGTGATGGAAATGGCAGAGAAACAAATGAGGAAAATAATGCCCAAGCTCAGCTTTAGGGGTGCCATTGCTGGGAAGAGGATGTGACTGTTGAGGCAAACTGCACGGTGCCATGAAATTTCCTATGCTGTGGAGCTTCCAAATCATGCGGTAGGCTGGCCACAAGTATGGTCTAGAGGGTGACGATGATTGCGTTAAATCCATGAGGTGATGGTATCAGGGGGGAAGATCTGATCAGGCACCAAATGGTTGGTCGTTTAGCCAGGTGGCCTCCCCGTGTACTGCCCACATTTTATGCCAGGTAGCACCCCATCTGGGGACTCGTCATTCATGTGTTGCAACATGTCTAATTATTCTAAAAATTATATCTATTGACAATGAAAAATTATGTCGAAATTTTGGGTGAGTGTGAGCCAAACATACTTTTCTTTTAAAAAGAGCATGAACTACGTCAAGTCGAAAGAAGGTTCCAAACTCATTCTCATATCTACTCCAAACTAGAATATATTTATACATTAACAATATGCCTTAGCATCTGCTCAAAAACTCCTTTCTGAAAGCATATATAAGAGTAGTCGAAGCAATAATTATGGGTGGGTGCAAACCTTATGTCCTTAAAAAAAAAAACAAATAAAATGCAAAAGCCATGAAAAATAATGTTGGGGTTATAATCCATGAAAACCCATATGAGAAAAAACCATAATGAACTAAACACATGTGAAACTCATTCTCATGTCCATTTATGAATTTGAGTCAAAACTAGACTATGTTCCTATGCCTTCCACGCAATCTCAGATCATATATCTTAATATTTATACCCAGAACAATAACCAAAATTTGAAATAAATTCATTTGTTTACCACCATAAAGAACTCGACTTGCATATCCATTTAGATACCATGAGTGACCATTCACAATTTTATTTCATATCCAAATACAATAAGGAGTCACACTTTTACACACACATAGGATGCAACCAAATTAGAGACAACATTCTAAATTATCATAGCAGACTAACTCATTTGATGCCAGAAGACTAAAAAAATCCCATACCTGTCAAAGTTGCCTATATAGCCACAAGAGGATAAACCCATGATCATTATCCAACCACCAACAAGGTTCCAAAAATCAAAACCCTTGACTTACCAGCAACAGAACACTCTCGACCAAAATCAAAATGAAAGAAAGGTGGTATTCCTCGGTATTAAAACCAATAGAGGGTGCAATAAATCATTAATTTCACATCGCCTCCAATATTGGATGGAAAAACCCAAAACCTCACCAACTTCTCCATTAAGAAACCATGTGTTACACGGTGGAAAACATCGAATGCCAACTCGGATTCCCAATTTTAACCATGTACCACACTATCTATTCATTCAAAGATGCCAAACTTTCACTTATTTCATATAAAAAAAAACATCGTGTATACCATATTCACAAATCCAAGTAAAGTGTTGAACCTTTTAACAAATTCCACGAATGATCATAACTAAATAACATTGTCATATGAAAACTTTATCATATATGAAAGTCATCCATACTATATGCCAATGCTTGTATAACATCATAGTTTGAGTTGAGACCATAGACCATATGATATATGTGCATAAGTAAAGCTTAACACCCTTTTTGACACGTTTTAAAACTGAATTCAATAGCAAGGTTTGAACCTTTGTAAACCAAATTAGCATAACACTTATGCATATGTATTTTTCTTTCTTTCTTTTAAATATAGCGACAATCTACTTGGTGTAATGTAAGTATAAGGAGAATCGCAAACCACTTTCCAGAAACCATTCATGCATGTGTAACAGAAAAAAATACCAAGCTGTAATCATGCCATTTGTTTGTGAGTTGCAATTTTAGAAGGAAATGAAACCAATTTAATATAATTTCTATTTAAGGGGCCCCACCTATTAGTTATATATAATAATAATAAAATTAATGTAGTGCATTGCAATTCTTTGCATGCAGGGTCTAGTTGCACTTTTTTTGCGTCAACAACTGGTGACTCCACGGGAAAGGCTGCTTGCAGTAGATTAGAACCCATGATCTTTGATTTTGATGAAGCAAATAGGGGTGGACAATGGGTAACTGATGATATCCCGAGAAGTAATAGAAGTAGATCAATACTCTTGAGCATGTAATATTATACAATAGGGGGAATTAAAATGGGATTTAAAATGATATATGTAATGGGAATTCGTGGAGAAATTCATGGAAAGTGGAATGGATGAGGGGGTTTGGTCATGTTGGTATAACAAACATAGAGACAGTAAGTATCACTTGGGTAGATAGCTTTCACTGAAGATAAAAAAAAATGTATAATATGCTCTTATTTGAAAACAATATGGAGGGTAGAAAGGTAAAGGAGAAAAGGGAGGAGGCATGACCATCAAGCCTTTAGAAAAGTATATAACTGACGGTATAGATAACTATTTCAATCAACATATTAAAATGAAAAGAAAATCATTTTATCTTTGTTGTGTGTTTAGTTTCAAAATTGAATAATAATATTTGTGAATAATGATCTATCTAGTTAATTGATTGATCCAGTTGACTCTGTCTCAACAAACAAATTTCAAACTAGAAAATACAAGCAGAANNGTGCCCAAAAATGCAAGCAAAATCAAGTATGTACAAAAAGGACAAGTATATACAAAATCATTGCATCTTCAATCAATAATTAATATGGTTCAACATAGTGCTTAAGATGTGGACCATTTGTAGTGTAAGAGAATAATCGTTCATCCATGCCCTTTAATAAATATGATTTATTTCCAAGGACAAAGGAAATTCTTAATGGACTTAACAGAAGTTTCTGAAATTTGGAATGTCTTCCTTTCTCAGGATGAGTAGAATCCCATATCAACACTTTGTCGTCAATCTTGAAATCAACATATTTAGCCTTTTTATTAAAATATTTCTTTACAGTTTGTTGCCTTTTATTTAAATTTTCTAGACTGTGGTTCCTCTATTCCTCTAAATCAAGAAAGGCATTCATTCTTTGAGATATTCCAGTAGAATTTAATTCTTCAGCCTGAAGTGATAATCCAATATAAGTGAGTTATAATTACACATACATGATGGCCTCTTGACCATATAGCAGTTGAAATGAGGTATGGCATGTGATGGACTTAGTAGTGGTTCGATCCGTCCATAATTCATAAGTGAGAAGCGTATGCCACTGACAGGGCTTATCATCTATAATATTTTTCAAGATCTTGATCAGATTCTTGTTGGTTGACTCAGCCTACCCATTTCCTTGAGGATAATAGGCATATGAAGTGAAGTGATTGACACCAAACTTACTAAGGAACTGAGTAATCTTTGTAGAAATAAAAGTTGGTCCATTATCTAAAATAATTTTCAGGGAAGACCAAATCGAGAAAAGATATTAAACTCCAAGAAAGGATAGCATGCTCATATTGTGCATGTTTGAGAGGTATAGCTCCTTCCCACTTCATAAAATAGTATATTTCCATTAATATAAAAGCAAGACCTGCAGAAGATGGTAGGTTTATAGGACCGATGAAATCTAAACCCCATTTTGAAAAGGGAAAATTGGGGAGGATATGTTTTAAAGGAATGGCAGAGAAATGTTCCCTACTAGCGACCTTTTGACATTTATCATAGGCCCTTGTGAATTTGTAAGAATCTCTAAAAAAAATAGACAGTAATAACCAGTCCTTAAGATTTTGAAAGCAATGGCTTTTGCAGCAAAATAACCACCAATATGAACAAAAGATGTTGTTGATCCATGAATTTCACTTAATACCTTTTGAACTATATTATCATCTATGCATCGTAACAACAAACTATCAACAAACATTCTAAATAAAGAGTCTCATAAAATCATATATTTAGAGGCTTCAAGACGGAGCCT
This sequence comes from Picea engelmannii, assembly GCA_009831015.1. Classification (NCBI taxonomy): domain Eukaryota; kingdom Viridiplantae; phylum Streptophyta; class Pinopsida; order Pinales; family Pinaceae; genus Picea; species Picea engelmannii. The sequence goes on along the minus strand of ML829159.1, from coordinate 14,187 downwards.
CCTTCGTTGATGAGAATTCAAGTGATCTGGACACTTTGAAATTGTAAATAATAATTGAGGTTTGTGTACCATGGATGCTCAACGAGATCAATGTTTTGATTTTAAACGTAAAACAATGCTGACAATGAAGTTTCTTCATATTCAGAAAATTCACTTGGTTCAACATGTTGAGATAAATAAAGTGCTAGGTCGCATCCCTTGATCGTTTTTGATGTCATGATTTTCAAATCATGTTCTTGAATTTTTGCAAGCCATTGCACAAGTTTACCTGGAATATGCATTTGTGAGAGAAAAAACTTAACAATAGGCAAAGGGACTTGTACCTGCATGTGCTTGCCAAGGATAAAGTGGCGAAATTTCTCTATAGCTTTAACAAGAGAAACCATACATTTTTCAATGTAAGAGTATTTGATTTCATTATCTTACAAAGTCTAACTCATGTAAGCTCCATGTTTTTCATTATTTTGATCATCATTTTTCTTAATAATCGCAAAAATTTCTTCTTCTATCGCATTTGTCTAAATAATAAAGTATTTTTCAAAATCCAGTCTTGCCAAAACTGATGTGGAACTAATTGCTCTCTTAATCTTTACGAAATCCTTTTTGACACCATCTATTCAAGAAAAATATTAGTCCTATTTCAACATAATATGCATTGGTTTAACTATCACAACAAAATTAGGAAAAAATCTTCGAACAAAATTAATTGTGCCCATAAAAGCTTTAATTTCCTTTTTGGATGTGCAGGCCGTGATGTTTAATATTGCGGTAACCCTCTCAGGATCAATGTTGATACACAAATCTGAAACAATATGTCTGAGAAGTTTACCTTAGGTGACCCTGAAGATAGAATTTGAAGTATTCAAAGAGATACCAAATTTTCTGCATCGCATTATTTTTTTTCTAATATGATCAAAATGATCTGATCGGGTCTTGGAATAAAATGTTAAGTCATTGAGATAAATTTTAATTATCTTATCTAATATCATCGAAAGCTAATTGCATATCTCTTTGAAAAGTGGCACATGCATTAGATAAGACAAACGACATTCATTCATAGGCACGGGTGCCCCAATGGGTTTTGAATGTGGTTTTGTATTTGCCTATCCTTTCGACCTTAATTTGATTATAACCAGAAAACCTGTCAAGTAAGGACATCATTTCTGATCGTGCAACTTGTAAAATCAACTCCATTTTAGGAAGCAAAAATTTATCATTTACGCTTTCTCTATTTAAAGCGTGAAAGTCAACACATAGCCTAATATGACCTGTTTTCTTTTGAACGGGAACCAAATTTGACACCTATTCAGAGTACTTGACTGGAAAAATTATATTATCGTTTAGAAAAAATTTCCACTTCTTTTTTTATTGTGGCTTCAAGTGTGGGGTTTATAGGTCTTTGTTTATGCCTAACTAGTTTTTTCCCTTTCTTAATGGGAATGACATGTTGTATAATATTGGGATCAAAACCACGAAGATACTCATAAAACCAAGTAAAAACATCATGAAATTCTTTGAATAGATCCATGAATTTATTCTTCTCTTCTTCAGAACATTGGTGCTAGTGGGAAATAGCCCCCCTTTAACTACACCAGGGTTCAGAATGTAGGCAGAGAAAATAACCCTCTAAAATCTAATTAATTCTCTATAATACCAAAAACATACCAAAACTAATATAAAGAAAGCAAAGAGAAATGAGATCGGGTAACTAAACCTCTAATCCCACATCTGGTGATGATCTCCTCGCGCTTGGAAGTTCCACCGACTACATGCCTCCTCCCAGGGCTGACCTGCATCCAAAGATTGACAAGCATGTTATTCCATATATAATTTAGGGTTAGATGTTAGAATGTCAAGCATAAACCAATAAAAGTATTCAAGACACCATCATTTGTCATAGGAAAATGTAATTCTTTTATTCATAACATGAAGATTATACCTTTACAATCTAAGTCAGGTACCGTTCCACGAACCTAGTCCGGGATCCTCTTCACCATGCTCCAAGTGAACCTTGTATGAACTTCTCCTCTCAACCTTCTGATCTCTTATATGGAAGGTAATGGGTTAAATGGAGGGAGAAGGGGCTAATGAGGGTATGTTGAGGCAATTTCTCACAAAAGGAAGCAATATCTTGGGCAAGGAGAGGAAGTGAAATTAGGTAGAGTTTCATTATTCTTATTCTTAGCTATGAAATGAGACCCCAACACATCCTTTTATATGCCAAAAGGATCGTTACTCGGTTGGGTGACGGGCTATAGCAGCTGGATTAGTTGGGAAACCTCCAATAGCCCATCAATTTCAACAAATTCCTTGCAACTTTTGCAAGTATACGCGGGTTGTAATGGTGCAACATTCATATTTACGTGAGTTGTAGTGGTGCAAAAAGTGTATGTACATGGGAAATAATGGTGTAGGGCGCATACATCTTCTAAAAATTGGTTTTTTAAGAAGAGTTTCTCAGCAGTGCTTCGGAAAAATATGCAAGTAAGAGGGCCAAGGCCATGTATGCATGTGTAGATAAATTTAGGACTATAACATATGCCCCCTAATGTGTGAGGTCAGAAGAGAAACTAATGGCTGAAACACATTACAATATGTTCACCAATGTATGAGATCGAGTGAACCTGAGACTAGAGTTCGGGAGGTGCCATCTGCAAAACAAAATTGTCTCTATAAGGCAAGCATACCCATGCTCGGGATGAAATAAATCATGGCTTTCAATAAAATACACTACGTATCTATGTCATATAACTATATAAAGTGTAGTCATGAGAAATACACAATTGATATACATCTCAAAATCAATCGAAGATATACAAGTAGAGTATCCATCTTCAAGAATCCAGTGATGCCCAATAGTTGGAGATGAGGCCTTCATATCTCGAGAAACAACTTCAAGATATTCAAAACTCAGGTAGGAGTACAATGGGAGTGCATAAATCACTACCATGAGGTCTTCGATGGCTCGTCGAAAAATTCATGAGGATCTTGATAATTAGGCAAAGAACTTCATTGAGTTTGAGTCAGGACTTGATTGGACTCTCGAGCCAAAAAACTACGATGCCACACAGGGAGAAGTTCTAAAAGATAAACTAAACAGACCAGGATTCTTTGAGTTGTCCATCTAGATAGAGACTTAAATGAAAAACCTAAAATAGGAAAACTAAAAACCTGGACCTAGCCTTGGCCCGGTGAAGTCCTGAGTCTTCTTCAATTTGCCTCTGTCCCGATCCACGATTGCTTGCCGGAGGTCCTATAGAAAGGACATCATAATGTCCACGCAGTTTCAACATTCATCATCCTTCTTCTGCAGTTCAAGAAGTGTAGACTTGACTTCATCCTGACCCCTATTGAGGTCGCGCAGTGAAGCCATGCTCGCTTCTCGATCAACGCACTTGTTGCAAGTGGATCGGAGTGTGGGTAAGGCTGTGAGTCAAAATATGAGGATGGAAGGGGTGAGGGAGTGGAGGAAGAGACACCATGGTGGCAAGAGGGAGAGGGTGGAGGAGGTGGGTGATGAGGAGGGGAGGGGGATGGAGGTGCATAGCCCAGTGAATTTCCAAGGGTGTCAATCCATTCTATTTGACAGTCTTATGGGTTCGAGAGCGGGGAGAGGTCTGGGGTGTACTCACGAAGAGGTTTTGTGAGTGTGGGAGCTATGATAGGAGCCAAGATGGGGATAGCTTCACTTTCAGGTGGAGGGTCAGAATTTAGCACCTCCCTTCCTTTGGCTACATACCAGGATGCCCCTCTCTTAGATTTTCCTCGTAGATGGGGCATGAAGATGGTTTTCACCAGCCTGGGAAGGATAATATGGAGGAGAATCAGAGGGATGAGGTGCAAGGTTGAGGTTTGTGTAGCCAAGTGCAGAACACTCCAGGAGGGATGGAGTAGAATTGGAACCAGCGAATGCTGGTGAAGGAAATGGCAGAGAAACAAATGAGGAAAATAATGCCCAAGATTGGCTTTAGGGGTGCCATTGCTGAGAGGAGGATGTGACTGTTGAGGCAAACTGCATGGTGCCATGAAATTTCCCATGTTGTGGAGCTTCCAAATCATGCGGTAGGCTGGCCACAAGTATGGTCTAGAGGGTGACGACGGTTGCATTAAATCCATGAGGTGATGGTATGAGGGGGGCAGATCTGATCAGGTGCCAAATGGCTGCTCATTTGGCCAGGTGGTCTCCCCGTGTACTGCCCACATTTTATGCCAGGTAGCACCCCAACATGCAAAAAACTACGATTCCACACAGGGAGAAGTTCTAAAAGATAAACTAAACAGAACAGGATTCTTTGAGTTGGCCATCTAGATAGAGACATAAACGAAAAACCTGAAATAGGAAAACTAAAAACCTGGACCTAGCCTTGGCCCATGCAAAGTCTTGAGTCTTCTTCAATTTGCCTCTGTCCCGATCCATGATTGCTTGTCGAAGGTCCTGTAGAAAGGAAATCATAATGTCCACTCAATTCCAACATTCATCATCCTTCTTCCGCAGTTCAAGAAGTGTAGACTTGACTTCATCTTGACCCCTATTGAGGTCGCGCAGTGAATCCATGCTCGCTTCTCGATCAACGCACTTGTTGCAGGTGGATAGGAGTGTGGGGAAGGTAGTGAGTCAAAATATGATAATGGAAGGGGTGAGGGAGAGGAGGAAGCGACACCACGGTGGCAAGAGGGAGAGGGTGGAGGAGGTGGGTGATGAGGAGGGGAGGGGGGTGGAGGTGCGTAGCCTAGTGAATTTCCAAGGGTGTCAATCCATTATATTCGGTAGTCTTATGGGTTCGAGAGCGGGGAGAGGTCTGGGGTGTCCTCACGAAGATTTTTTGCGAGTGTGGGAGCTATGATAGGAGCCAAGATGGGGATAGCTTCACTTTCAGGTGGAGGGTCAGAATTCAACACCTCCCTTCCCCTGGCTACATACCAGGATGCCCCTCTCTTAGATTTTCCTCGTAGATGGGGCATGACGATGGTTTTCACCGGCCTGGGAAGGATAATGTTGAGGAGAAGCAGAGAGATGAGGTGCAAGGTTGAGGTTTGTGTAGCCGAGTGCAGAACTCTCCAGGAGTGATGGAGTAGAATTGGAACCAGCAAATGCTGGTGAAGGAAATGGCAGAGAAACAAATGTGGAAAATAATGCCCAAGCTCGGCTTTAGGGGTGCCATTGGTGAGAAGAGGATGTGACTGTTGAGGCTAACTGCATGGTGTGGAACTAATTGCTCTCTTAATCTTTACGAAATCCTTTTAGACACCATCTATCCAAGAAAAATATTAGTCCTATTTCAACATATTATGCATTGGTTTAACTATCACAACAAAATTAGGAAAAAATCTTCGAACGAAATTAATTGTGCCCATAAAAGCTTGAATTTCCTTTTTGGATGTGCAGGTCGTGATGTTTAATATTGCGGTAACCCTCTCAGGATCAATGTTGATACCCAAATCTGAAACAATATGTCTGAGAAGTTTACCTTAGGTGACACTAAAGATAGAATTTGAAGGATTCAAAGAGATACCAAATTTTCTGCATCGCATAATTTTTTTTCTAATATGATCAAAATGATCTGATCAGGTCTTGGAATAAACTGTTAAGTCATCGAGATAAATTTTAATTATCTTATCTAATATCATCGAAAGCTAATTGCATATCTCTTTGAAAAGTGGCACATGCATTAGATAAGACAAACGACATTCATTCATAGGCACAAGTGCCCCAATGGGTTTTGAATGTGGTTTTGTATTTGTCTATCCTTTCGACCTTAATTTGATTATAACCAGAAAACCTATCAAGTAAGGACATCATTTATGATCGTGCAACTTGTAAAATCAACTCCATTTTAGGAAGCGAAAATTTATCATTTACACTTGCTCTATTTAAAGAGTTAAAGTCAACACATAGCCTAATATGACCTGTTTTCTTTTGAACGGGAACCAAATTTGACACCTATTCAGAGTACTTGACTGGAAAAATTATATTATCGTTTAGAAAAAAAATTCCACTTCTTTTTTTATTGTGGCTTCAAGTGCGGGGTTTATAGGTCTTTGTTTATGCCTAACTAGTTTTTTCCCTTTCTTAATGGGAATGACATGTTGTATAATGTTGGGATCAAAACCACGAAGATACTCATAAAACCAAGTAAAATCATCATGAAATTCTTGGAATAGATCCATGAATTTATTCTTCTCTTCTTCAGAACATTGGTGCTAGTGGGAAATAGCCCCCCTTTAACTACACCAGGGTTCAGAATGTAGGCAGAGAAAATAACCCTCTAAAATCTAATTAATTCTCTATAATACCAAAAACATACCAAAACTAAT
>ML829158.1:54026-68237 GCA_009831015.1 Picea engelmannii | reverse complement strand
ATGGCCATACCAAGCTCTAGGAGCTTGCTTCAATCCATATAAGGCTTTCTTCAATCTGCAGACATGAGACTTCCTGTCTTCAACCTCAAATCCTTGAGGTTGCTCTATATACACTTCCTCTTCGATGACACCATTTAGGAAAGATGTCTTCACATCCATCTGGTGCAGCTTCCACTTCATCTTAGATGTAAGAGCTATGATGGTTCTGATCGAAGTGTATCTGGCCGCGGGAGCGAATGTCTATTCATAGTCAATGCCTTCTTTCTGGGAAAAGCCACGAGCAACAAATATTGCTTTATACTTCTCAATACTTCCATCAACAACATATTTTATTTTGAAGATCCATCTGGAGGATACCACATCTTTATTCTTCGGTCTGGGAACTATTTCCCATACTTCGTTCTTCATTATGGATTGGCATTCCTCTGTCATGGCATCTACCCATTCTTTCCTCTGAATGGCTTCTTCAAAGAAGGTAGGTTCCTATTCTAGGAGATCACACATCAAATCCATATAACTAGAGAATGGCTTTGGTCTTTTCACTTGTCTTGTAGTTCCTTGGGGAACACCGTACTTCTCTCCATCTTGAATAATCTCTCTAGTCCAAGCTGGCTTTATTTTATGGAGGGTTGTCATCTGAGGAGGTTCTTTCACTTCTACTATATCATGGTATTCTAGAAGTTCCTCATCAGGGGAAGTTACGACTTCCCTCAATGGTTCTGTAGCTCTGGGAACCTCCCTCATTGCAGTACTGGGGATTACGGGTTCCTCTTCATATACTTCTTCAAGATAGCATAGTTTAGATTTCTTAAGCGTTGTATCTCCATCAAAGGTCACATCCCTATTGATCTCAATGTGATGGTGACCTGGTATATAGATTCTGAAGGCCTTGGAGACCTCACAATATCCCACAAATATTCCCTTCTTTCCTGAAGGGTCCAACTTGTTTCTCTTTTCTTTAGGTATATGAATAAACACTAGACAACCAAATATTTTAAGATGGCTTACCTCTGGCTTCTTTCTGGTGAAGATCTCTTCCGGTGTCTTGAGCCCAAGTGCACTATGGGACAATCGGTTTTTCACATATAGAAGTGCCATTGTTGCTTTTTCCCATAAGCACATAGGAAGATCTTGATCATAGATCATAGTCTTCACAACTTCCATTATGGTTGTGTTCTTACGTTCAGCTACACCGTTTTGTTGGGGATTATAGGGAGTAGTGAGTTCCCTCTTGATCCCAACATCTTTGTAGAAGTTCACAAACTCTTTTCAGGTATATTCTCCTCCATTATCTGAGTTGAGTATCTTAATCTTCCTTTCAGAAGGGTTCTCTATCAAGGCTTTGAATTCTTTGAACTTGTTGAACACTTCATTTTTAGATTTCAAGAAATATATCCAAGTTTTACGAGAGTAATCATCAATGAATGATACATAATATACATACCCACTAATGGAGGATGATGTTATTGGGCCACATACATCTGAATGAATGAGTTCTAGGACTCCTTCTGCCTTGATGTCCCTCTTCGGAAACAGGTTCTTGATGTTCTTCCCCTGTGCACATCCATTGCATACGCCTTCATGGTCACCTTTGAGTTCTGGTAAACATGTGACCGCTTTGCATATTTATGGTAATGCCTTGTAGTTGATGTGGGCTAACCTTCTATGCCAAAGTTCACATGAGTTTTCAATGGCGTGGGTCATGGCAGCCTCTGAGTGACCCTTTAGTTTATACAAACCATTTTCTTCACTTCCAATGATGATTTCTTCATTTAAGGTTTCTCCTTTAGCCCACATAAGAACTTCTCCATCTATAAAGGCAACTTTGAAGCCTTTCTTTTCTAAAGCATAAATGGAGAGTAGGTTCTTCTTCAAGCCTGGTACATATAGTATGTCCTTCATTTTTAGTGAATTCCCTGAATTCAGTTTGTGGTTTGATTCTCCCACTCCCTTGATGGGATATTGGTAATCATCTCCAAGTGTCACTTTCTGAGAAAACTTCGTTTTTGAGATACAAGAGAGAATGTTTCTTTGTCCCGTCATGTGCTTGGATGCACCACTATCAATGAGCCAAGTGTCCTCTTCGGGTGTTACAGATCCTGAGAGGGCCAAGATCAAGACATGGTCTTTGATCTGCTCTCTTATAATCTTTGCGAGTGGCTCTTCATCTTCGACTAAATGGGCATGGAGCCTCTTATGTTTTCTTCTCGTCTGACTGGACAAAACTTTGCAATGTGTCGCATCTTGTCACAATGATAGCATTGTACATATGAGTAGTCCCTTTCCTTTCGTTGTCCTTTCTTCTGAAATCTCCTTGGATGAAATTCTTTATGATTGAATTTGTTTGACTATTGAGGCTCTTTATGAGAATCCTTTTGGAAGTAGGGTTTCTTCCTTCCTCCTTTGGTGTGAGTAGCTAGGGCTTGATCATCATCTCTTGCTAGTAATGCTTCATGATTCACTACTCTTGTTTCTTCTTGGATGGATTCTTCCCATAGACTATCAAACTTCAGTTTCTCTATCTGGCACATATCGTTTGGATGAATGCATCCCAAGATCTTGTGAGACCATTTAGGGCCATCATTATGAGTTCGTCTTCGTCTATGGTATCTCCAATCGCCTCTAACTGTTCTTTGAATTCTGAGATTCTGGATAAATATTCTTAAATCATTTCTTCTTTCTGCATCCTTGTATTCTTCAGTTGAGTTCTTAGATTGATCTTTTGGTTTATGTTCTTTCCTTCATACAGTTTGGTCAAGGCATCAAACATTTCTTTCAGAGTCTTCTTAGATGACACATAAGGAATCAAGTGGTCTTTGATTGAATCTGCAATGATTCTTTTGGCCTTGATTGCGTCCTTTTGATGCTTTTCCTTTTCTGCAGCATCAGCGGATTCTGGTACTTCTTCTTTGACGAATCTTGCTAGGTCATTCTCTTCAAGAATGAGGCCAATCCTATACTTCAACGGACATAAGTTTTCCACTCCTTCTAGCTTGTCAACAAGCTTAACGCTTGCATACATCTTTACCAGAAGCTAGCAAAATGACCGAAAAATGAAAGTGCTCAAAATCAAAATCTGAACTTACCAGGTGGTGCGCTTGGTTGAGGCGAGTAGCCTGGTGTGTTTGGATTTGAGAAAATATAATTTTTGCTCCTCCAAATTTGATCTGCGGATTTCTAGACTGGTGCTTCTGGTTTTCTGGTACCTCTGGTACTCTGGTACACTGGTTTTCTGGTACTTTTTGAAACTAGGGTTTCACTTTCTGGGAGATCCAACCAATGAAAAGGTGTGATGAGAGTGCCAAAGTGATCCTTAGGGGAGGGCACACTTTTCTAGATGGTTTTGGGGATGAAAAGCTTCACCATCAAAAAGCCCCATTTTTCATGTACGACAACAGTGACGTTTTTCACTCTTGTGAAAGATGCTTCCTTCAGCTTGGCTCTGATACCATGTTAATGTTTAAGCCATTATTATAGTTCTTTGCATTTCATTAGATAAAAATAGCATAATACAAGATCACTGAGAAATACACAATCACAAGAGACACAACATTTATCCTGGGAAACCCTCTAGGGGAAGAAAACCCAACAAAACTTCCTTATTATAGATAGTCAATACAATGCCAAGAGAGCTCTTAAACTAATGCAGAAGATCCTCTCCCAGATATGCGCCACTCTCTCTCCTTCTTCTATTAACTACAATTCCGAAACTTGTCTCACAAATGAGCAAGTGAGTTGTGTGTCTAAGTGAGGCACTAGCCTCCTTATTTATACAAGACTGGCATGTGTGAAGTGTCTCTTCACTGGCAGGGCCGAATTCTCCAACTGGGTGGTTATAACCACCTTTATTATGTTTCAGGGCCTCTTTGATATATTCTGGGGTCGACTTCTTCTTTTGCCTTTTACAATTACAATATGACCAATCCGTAAAAGGGGATTTGGTCCTTTTAAAGTAGCCGACATGATCAATCCACAACGGGGATTGATCCAATGAATAATATATCAAATAATAATAAGAATACACTTTGCAGTTACATTATTTCAACATACCTACCTGTCTACACTTACATGTTAGTTGAATGCTAGGTGTAGTCAAATAGCCAGTGAAACCATCCTAACAATACCTCATAATACCCGCCTCTGTGCTTCATCATAAACCAAAACAATAACAAGTTAAGCACAAAAATAACATGAGTTAGATCATGTATAATATCATAGGAAATCGTAAATTCTAGCTCATGGAGGGGGGAAGGAGGAAAAAAATTATACGAAATTACACTTTTAGGAAAGTGCTCAATCCATCTCAGAAAGGGATTGTGAAAAGTCAAAGGTGTTGATGATAAAAATCTCAACGAGGATTTCGCCCGCAAAGTATTGCTAAAAACCTATTATTATAAGTTAATGATATATATAATACTAGTAGGTGGGAACCCCTTGTAGATTGGAAGATCAGAGATAATCTTGTTATACATATTATGCTGTTGTTTGATGATGCTTACATGGCTCTACATTATTGATGATGAAATACTGGTTCTATTTGCGACAAATATTAGATGGATAATGCATGCTATGTGTGAGTTTCATTACTCTAAATTCTCAATTCAATGTCATGACGTCTTACGTGAACTATTATTACAATGCTATCAGTGCAATGATCTATTACATGTTACACCTGCACAAAACACATGTTAGTCACGACAAAAGATAAAAGAAATATGGAATAAATCTAGTGGAGCTATCCTATACTATATTATACTATGCTATGCTACATTATATACAAATGAAATTAAAAGGATTATTGTTAGTCCTAGCTAACAAAGTTAGTGGCTATTCAATGTATTGAGTTATATGAAGGCACATCCGATATGTGTTGTGGTATGTTTGGCAATGGTTAATGTGATATGGGGTGGCGCACTTGGAAAGTAATGGATGTTAGTTTCGATGCATAGATTAATTGAATGGATTAATGGATGGTTGGCTGGCGTGTACTAAGTAATTGAATGAGTAGAGGATGGAAGCGACGTGCATTTACTGCATGTCACTTCATACCTCTCCCACTAGCCATCACCCTAGCTTGGCTATTGTTCAATTATGTTTCGATGTGGTTAAGCTCCTATTTTCAGGCGAGGAAAGAACTCCTCGACCAAGCTCGCGTTTTTAAGGCTTTTTGGTTACATGTATGTCTTTTTCGCCATCCATGAACTCGCTGTGGTTATGAAATAGATATTGGCTTGGTGATGTATTGGTTTGTGCTCTTATTGAGACTAGCAACTATGTAAACTTGTGTTATGTCTCTCGAATGGTTGGTTGTGTGTATTCATTGTAAACGAAAAAATTGGATAGTTGAAGTCACGATTTCATTGATGATTCTATGTGGTGGAAGCCATGAAGGCTCTCTGTTGTCTTATGGGTTTTGGTTGGAGGGTTTCATTCGGTCCAGAATTGCTGGCTGTCTCCACACAGTTCTTGTAAACATACCCAGTCGTATTTGGTGTTATGTGGTTGTTGTGTTTTATTTTGAACCACCTTGGGTCATTGCTATTGTTTACGCCTGGTCGTGGGATCGTGTATGATTTTGGTTTCTGCACAGTTGGTTATGGTGGCTATTATGCCAAGATGCTTGCTTTAGCATTGGTTGCTATTACATGGCTCTGCATTTTTACCAACATTATTCGGGTTTTTGGGAAAAACACCAAGGTTATACCCATGCGTGTTCTCGAGATTATTACTGGCCAATAAGGAGCCTCTGGTCCTTTGTTCATAGTCTCTCCTACCTGGTGTGAATTGCCACCCAATCATACATGTTAATGGTTATATGGCTTGAGTGTCCACCGTGTTGTTTCAAAGGGTTCTCACCTGCTGTTGATATGGTCGACTCCAATCACCTTGTGTTTCAATGATTGAACGAACCCTTGACCATTTTCTTGTTTTCGTTGGTACCGAGCCCGATTTTGATTATCTCAACAGTCACACTCTATTGGTCATCTAGTTGACTATTATAGTTGTTGGGTAGTATTTCCAGTGGGGTTCTCACCTGTTGTTGATATGGTCGACTCCATTCTCATTGTGTTTCAATGATCGAACGAACCCTTGACCATTTTCTTGTTTTCGTTGGTACCGAGCCTAATTTTGATTAACTCAACAGTCACACTCTGTCGGTCATCTGGTTGAATGTTATAGTTGTTGGGTAGTATTACCAGTGGGGTTGATTATTAGCTCGTCCCTATTGATCGGGTTAATTACAGAGTTGATGGAATAGCGTTGACAATGGTTTTTATTATTGGTATTTAGTCTCTGCACTATGTATTATAACGGTCGAATCGATAGCTCAGCATGGTTAATTGGTTGATTCGAGAAATGAAATGGGCACACAGTCACTGTCTCTTGTGTTGTAACAGTTGGATTGTTAACTCAACATTGTTTTATGGTTTGATTGGGAGTATGCCTCTTTGCGTTATGCATTGGGTTGTGTGTTTCCTACAACATGGTATAAGTTGAAATGATGGTTGTTGTTACTATGTGTTTTAATTTCCAATCGAGATTATTGCAATTTAAAATCGTGATAGTTGTGACTTGGTTGTCTGTTGTGTATGTTTTATGGATATCGTGCATTGTATCATAGGTGGTCATTGTATCATAGTTTTCCTCCACAGGAGGTGCCAAAAGAATTTTTTTAGTCTAGGTAGGATTTCGGGGATAGGCATCCAAATAACCCCCGGTTATCTTGTTCTTACATTGTCAAAACCATAGAAGTCATCAAATAGGGAACTGAAAATACTCCAAGTCAAGTGTTCCCAATACCATAAGGCAGGGAGATACCTGTGAAGGATTGAAGGCCGAGGTCCGGTTGTTCTGTGCATCCCCCCTTGAGGCACCCACCTCTTGGATGGGATCTAGCCCGTGACCCATTTCTTAGGCCAAAAATCTAAATGTCACACTTTGACCGAGGTACCTAGTGACCAAATTTTAGGACATCTACCCAGGTGGCAATTGTGGGCTGTAATTGCACCTTGATTGGATTTTGTGTGGCTATTGGGAAATATCGCCAGCTCTTTCGGGATATGCCTCCTTTACCCCTCATTATAACCAATTATTTCATCCTTCACTAGTTTCTCTTCCAGTGACTTCAGACCCCACTGTTGAGTACTATTGGAAGGTCCAGTGCTATTTGAGAGGAATGACATTACGTCTTCTAGGACACGAGCATTTGTTTTCTTTTTTGAATCCCCACACAGACAAAACCCACTTACCCACATATATGATTATTTTTCAAAACATTTTATGTATGATGCACATTTGATTATAGTTTGATTTGGATATATATATTGTGTAAACATTCAATGCAAAGGCTCTTGTTTCTATATTACTCTCACCACTCTTTGCACACATTCACACAGCTAGTCAGACATCATAGGGGAACCAAAGAACCCTCATCGTTCACGACTCTTGCTAAACCTCCCTCATATCTTAGGGGGAATGTCTGGTCTTGCCCACTCATCGACACCTCCTTCACACACTCCTGTGAGTGCTACTATTTTATGATCAGCTTTGCTTGGTTCTACATTACTTGGGTCCACTTCCCAAGGTCATCCGTTCACTCTCTCTCCTTTACACGGAAGTGGGGGACCTACTTCCTCTCAAGGAGGAAGCACCAACCCACCTAGCCCCCCCTCAAGGGTCAGGTTCACAACACACTCACACCATGGCCAGAGCTAATCCTCCCCCCCCACTACAGATGCCATATTTGGCCTCTCTCAACATACCGAATCTTAGCAAACTCACCAATGATCCTATATTTCATGATCCCACATGGCCTGCAATGCCCACCAAACTACCTTTAGACATACCAAAGTTTGAAGGAAAAGCAGGCGATGACCCTGCCAACTATGTCATGACCTTTCACCTATGGTGCTCCTCCAATAGAATTATGGATGATTCCATCAGACTGCGATTATTTCAACGCACACTCACTGGCCCATCGACCAAATGGTATGTCAAAGAAAAATCAGGGTCCCACGCAACGTTTGAGTCCTAGGCCAAAGCATTCTTGACCTTCTTCCAATTACCAATCCGCCACGACAATGGTCTAGAACTACTTTATAATTTCAAACAAACCTCAACCACACATATCGCTGACCACATTCACGAGTGGTGTAGGTGACGTAGTTTGTGCAAAGCAGAAACCACCAAGAAACAATGTCTCGATTGGTTTCTTAGATCACTTGTCTCTCTCCTTGGTAAGGATGTAGCTTCCACCTTCCCTCAATCCGAAGAGGAAGCCATCAGTAAGGCCCAACAGTATGACCTCATGTATGCACAGTCAGGGTACTTATACATTGTACTTCCCGATCTTCCAAAACCTGTGCCATTTGGCCAAGACAAACCCGGGATGTCTCACTCAGTAGACAGACTGATTAGTACCACCACTCACCACGGTCCACAACGCCAACCACCACCAATATATGGAACACCTCAATACCCGCCAACATACGGGGCCACTTCTTATTACCTCCCACCCCCTTATCAACAACCATAGCCTGTTGCGATACCTCCACCCATTAGTAGACCACCGCCGGCACCCCCCATACATCCACCTATTCAAATGAACTCTGGTACCCCCTCTACCTCAACTTATAGTACTAGCGAAAGCACTACACCTTCCTATGTACCTTATGGATCCTTAACACCACAGAATCCGTACTTCCCATTTCTTGGTCCTCCACAACCCATGGCTCCCCCACATCCTCATGCGGGGGTGAATTTTGTTCAACCCTCTGTCGTTCAACAATACCAAAATTTTGAATAGTTGAATACGGCCAATCCAACCCATCCGTCGAACAATGCCAAGAAGAAAGGACGGAATAGGAATAACAACAACCCAGGTCAAGGCGAGAATCACATCACATCAAGCTACCTCTACACATACATAAACATATAACACAAACTGTCATCACATATATAGATTAGACATCATCAATACATTAACAAAACACATGTAAACACCACATAGATCTTAATAATGTATACTCATGTATATATCGAAAGGTCCACAGTGCCATCCAACTGTTTACATACAAAAATACAACTATCTGCAGGCCAATGAAGCACCTCGGTACAAAATGGGCTCACCAGCCTATATACAAAAAATATATATACATCAATGCATAGAGCACCACTCACGGTGCTTCTAGAGCACCACCGCCTGCTCCTCCCTCAGGTGGTGGCGTCCCACCACCACCTGCCCCAGGCGGTGGTGGTCCACCCCCTATTGGCCCCTCCTGCCCCGACAACAGTCGTCTAGTCGTCATCGCAGCAGCCACTGCTACTTGTCATACTATGGCCCACCATGGCGGCGGCACCCCCACACACTGCTCCAGGATACCCTCATCCTGGATGCGAGACCATATGCCCTCAGGCACATCTTGTAACATTGCCTTCAGACGGTGGCGTATGTCCTCAAAATCCACTCCGGTAGCCGCCAGAGGAGCGTGTGATGGCCCAGCACTAGGGTCATCAAATCGACGTCTCCTCACTGCCCTCTCCAGCTCAGCAGGTCGCACTGCGACGTCCTCACGACGACGTCTCTGTCCCCGCAACAGTCTCTCCGGCTCTTGACGAGCTGACGCTCTCTGCAACTCCACCTCGCGCCCGCGAGGTGCCACATCTGCACATACAAACAAACAACAGATAGTATCAACATCTACATCATATACATATGGCATGCTATCTCAAAAAATATACAAAAACATACACATCAACATCATCAACATACCTCGGTGGTCAAACACCTCCCCTGGAGGTAGCACCATGTCCGGATCATCCCGGAAGTCAACCCCGGCATAGGGGTACCGTAATATCACCTGCGACATTTGCCGCCATACCTGCGTCGCCTCTCCAGTGAAGAAGTGGCCACCTTCGCCACCACCATGGTGAAGTAACACCGTCGACCACCGCCTGAGCCGCGGCTCTCGCGCCCCCGACGTACCCAATAGAATCCTAGGGCACAACATCGACACCCTCTCCAGAAACCAGGCCGCCAGGATGGGCCCGAAGGCAAACTCTCTCGTGTCCATGGACCGACAGTGGTCTAGCTGCCCCACCATCCTAGAGTGCAGCGTAAGCCCCCAGGCGAAATGCTCGCCAACCAACACCCTCTCCATCACCATCAACTGGCCTCCGTTGATCTGCTGCATCGCCAATGAACCACACACTCTCACAATCATCGCTGCTATACAACGATGTGCTAGGGCATCCATCACCCCAATACTCACAACTATGCCAGACATATAGTTTGGCCCCGAACAATATCTCCGGCCCACCATTGCTAGAGGCATATCTCTAGGTAGCACTGGCTCCGTCGGTAGGGGCATTCCCCGAAATGGGAGCCCAGTCAGAAAATATACATCCTCCACCGCAGTGAAGGGAATCTGCTCTCCCCACACTATGAAGCAGTGCAGGTCCGAACTCCACATCCAGATAAGAAACTGCAGGAGATACTCCTGTGCCCGTATCAAGGGGCACTTAAAGAACTTCAGCACCCTACAAGCTGCCAAAGTCGCACGTACGCCTGGCTCTTCAATAGCCATGGCGTCTCGCAGCTAGGACCAATCCTGCTCTCGCCAACCAATCGACATCGTGCACATAGCTCACCTGCACAACACAAAACCGTCCTAAGTCAGCCACATGGACAATCAAAAACATCAAAAAGACACATTTTATACTCGTTAACCTTGCCTCCACGACACGGTTTTTTCACCCACAAGCGTGCACACATGCGCACCTGTACACCCCGTAGGCGTGCACATGTGTGCACCTGTTCACTACACAAGCATGCATGAGTGCACACCTGTTCACTACACAGGCGTGCTCTCAAGCGTGTTTGTTCACCATACAGGTGCGCACAGATGCACGCCTATTCAACCGACAGACACGCACATGTGCGCGCCTGTTCAACCAACAGGCGCGCCCATCGTGCACACCCTTAATCCCCTTAACCGCGCTCCCATGCGCGTCTATCCAGTGGACAAGCGTGCACATGTGTGCACCTATTACCAGATCGCCTACGCATGTGGGGCCCATACCCCCTAAACACCTTTGTACGACCCTCCGTACAACCCTTGCCCAAAAAATGAAATCCTAATACTATGCAGGATGATCAGACCACTAATCTGATGCTTGCAGGTCCTCAATCAGATGCCTTGTCCTCCCCAAATCTCACAATCTCCTCTAAATGCTTCTCGTCCAATCACTATAGCAACAAGTACAAATGAGGTGGCAATGTGGGCCCTACAAATATATATAGGCCTTTTTTCCAAACTTCCACTCACCATTCCGGGAGCCCACGGTGTCCCTTTCTCGATCCGTCTTCAGCCATGGGATCAACATCCCGTCATTTACATCACAACAGTCCCTGAGCCTCTTTTCATCCTGAGCCCCCGGGGCGCCATTTTTCATACCCTGATCAGGTAGGCATGCACATATTCACACTTATCAAATACATGCTCATATCTTCGATTCTCTTCAGATATTGTTCACGTCAGGTATTTGGTTTTCATGTGTGCAGGTACTTGATCATCATACATCGACACAACCCCTTTAGGTATATACTCAACACTGGCATGTAGTCATTCCCTCTGAATCTCACTTACATTTACAGTCACACCCTCTGACATTTGCCTCTAGGATCCCCATTTTCGGCTCTGCAGTACCCACACCTCTATTTGCATCTTCAGTGCTATCACCTGGTAGCATTCTTACCCACATGAGTTGTCCCATTCATAGCACCTTTTGGCACTTCTGACACTCATGTTGTAGTTGAAAACTCTTTAGGGATGGGAGTCTCGATAGTCTTACATCATGTCACGAATCAACCACATACTCCTTCTCCTCATTTTGCTAGCTTTCCCAACGGACTCCCGGATTATCTCTCCACAGTTCTATGGTCAGGCTGCCCCTTCGCAGTAGCATGAACCCTCCATTTCATCCACAATCCATCTACCCATCTGCAAATCTCCCTTCATTTCACCTACCTCATACAGAAACCCACTATGAAGAGCGCTATGAAGACATTGGGCGCGCGTGCACATGCACGGAACAGGAACGCACAAATCGCGCACATGCGCACGATGCGCGACTGTTATCGCAAAAAGCCGCACACCTGCTAAACGACTCATTTATGAGAGTGGTTGGCCTCTCACCCACTTATGGTTCAACTCCCAAGCCGATTTGACCCTCAAATCTGGATTGGATTCGACTGGATGGCTGGTCAAAGACCTAGAAATGCCCTAATTAGCCTCTTTTCACACTACAAACTGGTTGAACAATAGCTTAAAGGAATGCTATAAAAAGGCCATGGATGCACTTCATTTTTCAAGGAATTCAAAGTAATGTTATGCTGCCTCTATTCTCTTGAGGACTTCATCCTTGTCAAGAGCATATTTGCACCATTGCATTGGGCAACCCATCTCACCCCTTGAGTGGATTTACAAAGAGTTCTTTCATCATTTTCCATCTTTCTTTGTTGTAAGAAGAGCTTGCTAGTGGGGGTCCAAGAGCCCTCCCTTGGAGGAAGAAGGGACTCATAGTCCCCTTTCTTCTTGGTGTATTACTTCACTAATAGATCAAACTCATCATTGGTGACATGGGTCTTATGGTTCTTTTTGTTTCTATGTCCCTATGCTCATGAATTTAGTTGTTATTGCATTTCTTAGTTTAATTTTTAATTGTTGTTTTTATTTCTTTCCCTAACTCTTTTCCTTGCAGTTGTCTTGCTCAACGGACCCAACTGAGCTTGCAAGCACCTCTATCTTGCTCACTAAGGTGATGGAAAAGGCACAACACCTGGTCTTCAAGATCAGACCAACGTTGCTTTGAATTTGTTCAACGCCATTTTAGACACTGCCAATACTCGTGCTAATCTTAATGATTCATGGGAAGCAATTGAACAAGATATTAGTTCCCAAGAAAGTTGGGAAGCTAGACATAGACAGCCTAGAAATCAACAATAAATTTCATGTTCCTTCAGTTTTGGACTTACTTTCATGTCCTTGGACTCTCGTGTTTCTAGAAGAAGAAGAGGCTTATCACCTGAAGTTAATACTATTGTTGAAATAGGAAGAAGGAATGTTTTGTTATCGACCCAACAAAGTTCTATAAGGAGAACTTTATTTGATTCATCCAGTTTGTCTTTCTCTCCCTCACCTATCATCCATAAGATGGCATCTAGTGTTGGCTCTGGTGGCACTGGAAGTGCTTCCTCCTCTCAGTATTCAACTTTGTCAATGATTGGTAGCTTATATAGCCACCACATCCTTGTCCAATCTACCACAAATCCCACCAAAGTCATTAAAAAATATGGGTTTTTTCAGTTTGAAGAAGACGCCACAACCACACCGTGGCATGTGTCCTCTCCTCTTAACCTAGCACCTGCTACTCATCCACTTCCTAAGTTCAAAGAGAATCTCCCTAGGTTTTTGAGAAATAACATTGTCCCTACAAACGAAAACCTGGTGGCATTTTCTAATGCTTGTCACAACATAAGAGCAAATGACAACGATACTTGCATGCGCTTATTCGTCAATTCCTTGGAAGGAAAGGCCACAACCAATTTCTTTGACCTTCCTCCTAAGATTCTATATACTTGGGAGGAGTTAGTCTATTGGTTCAGATCCACCTATGGGCAATCTAAGAGCCCAACTAAGCAATCACGTGAGTACAATAACATCTCCTATAAGGATGGTGAAACCATCAAGTCCTTCAACTTGCATTTCACTAAGCTATACAATCAAATCCCTGAACGCATTCAACCTCAGAACCAAGCCACTTTTATGCATTACTATAATGCATTACCTTCCCCCTATTGTCATAGGCTTGAGGAAAAATTCATTGATAACCTTGGTTTCACTCTGCATACTTGTTTAGAGTATGAATAACAACTCCGAAGAACAAGTCTTCCCCAGGGAGAATCGGTTAAACAGATAGACATGTCCACCCTCTTACAACTAGTACAAGATATGAATAATCATATGATAGCGTATGAGCGAAAGGGAAATGTCTCCCCTCTAACCCTTGGAGCTTCATCCTCTTCTGCACCCCCCTTTAGAAACCCAATTGAAAATCATTTTCAGCCTAAAGTTATCTTACCTCGAAGTTGGTGTAACTTTTGTGAGGAGCACCATGAAGAAGCCACATGTGAGGTAAGGAAGAGTGCCA
>ML829157.1:33369-58480 GCA_009831015.1 Picea engelmannii | reverse complement strand
TAGAGTTCCAGTCTCAGTTTCTATTTCTTTTTGGGTGGAGGTTTCTTCTTTTTGTTGTTTTGAGTTTCCCCTAAATCTACCTCTATGATCTCTATTTCTCATGAAAACATACTAGGTAAAAGAAAAACTAAGATTGGGTTTCATAGGAACCTGTGATAATAGATGTGTCGGTTCTCACCCTTCGTCTCACAACTCCTCTTTCGTCAACCTGCTAAACATACCACAGCAAACCAAATACATTTAAGAAAATAACCAAATAAATTATCTAACTTACCTTCTAAACATCTCCCTGGCAACGGTGCCAAAAATGTTAGGCTGTTGTATTAAAGATTTTAATTACCTGAAAACACTAAATTGTCAAACCAGGGTAAGTGAACTTAGAGTTGCTACACTATATGTGCTGGTAAGATTCTAACTTCTACCTAAAGGTTATTCTAAGAAGAAAACATAAACTTACTCTTATAAACTGAATCCTAATGATTATTTTAAAACTAATCATATATTGTCTAATTAATCAAATGGAAACAATTATGAGTTAATCAAATGTATTTCTGTTCCTAATATAAAGAAATCACCCAAGGCCATCTAACATTATCTTAAACATCTAATCATCAAAATATCTATCTAAACCATAAAAGAGAGAACATTTTAAAAACCTCTTATTTAATCTAAATATCAAGCAGTTCTAAATCTAACAAAGGTGAAACTAATAAATGTCCTATTTTACCCTACAAGTACTAGAAGCTTCCTTTAACCAGACCATAAGCTATCTACCCTAACAAAACAAAGTAAGTCTAAACTTAAATTATCTTCAAATCATGATCAAACTAGAAACTGAAAAATAGAGCAAATCTAGACTAATCTAGGAGAAAGATTAATCGACACTTGGTTCATTCCTCAAATTCTACAATGGCAAATAACTCATTCCAACATTCAATGATCTACAAGATAATATCAAACTGAGAATGAACTAAACAAAAAATGACTAAGCCAGAATTTAGCAGAGTAACTTCAAGTTAAAAACTAACTCACACGTAGATTCTAGAACTAGAAATAAACTAACTATACTGTGGAAAAGAGAAAGCAAATTGAACCCGTTGGTGGGCCCAACCAAGAGGTGAAATCACCCTAAAATGAAACCAGAGCTACTCAAATTATTCCATGCATAACTGTTTCATACCTCACGCTCCATAATTCGTAAATAAACTCAACTCATTTAACAGAAAATGATATAACGCATAGCAATTGTATTATCAGAAATCACATAACATAATATATCATAACCAACGTTTCTTGAGAGCGATCTGAGTTTATATAGACCCTCCCCAAAATAGTCTTGAACATTGGTGCATTTAACTAAATGAATCTTAGATCCAAAAATGACTCATAGTTAAAACTAATTTCACATCTTCATGACACAGTGTCAAGAAGCGTGGATCATAAAGCATCAAAACAAACAGTTCTATACTTTTTCTCCGAGTCATATCATTGAGTTATGACTCAATCAATCATATGAATCGGACTGTCATTCCAATCTGGCAATGTCGTGCAAGTCTTTGACATCTCCACTAAGTGCAAGCTGGTACCTGGTACTGATAAATCTGTTTCAAGGAAACAAGTACCTAACTCATGTCACGTTAGTATCCATATTAGTTTAAAGTATCAAAATACATTAAAAATAACTTGAATCATATGAATACCTTGAATAGATCCATTTAGGGAAAAATGATGTAAAGTGTATCAAGGTAAGGCTAGAAGGGAATGATACTGGATATGAAATGGGGGTATATCTGACATGATATAGGCAAAAATATGGTCAAAATTGGAGACTAACAGTGATACCCTGAAAATCCATCTGTAAATGAGTAAGATTTTTTCCCCGCAACTTGTTCTAACACCTCGTCAGTAAAAGGTGTTGGGAAAGGGCCATGCACACAGGAAGACTTAAGGATTTTGTAGTCTACACATACCCTAATGTCCTATGTACCTTTCTTTCTCTAGATGACTATTGGGCTAACCCATTCTGCTTCTTCCACTGGAAAAATAAGTCCAGCCTCAAGCATTTTGTCTATTTCCCTCTTAACCTTCTCTTTCACTCTGGGGTTAAGGTGATATGGTCTATACCATACAGGTTTTGATCCCAGTTTTAGTTCAATATTCATCTCTCCCATAGCTCCTTTAATCCCTTTTATCTCTGAGAACGTCCTTGGGAATAAGTCCTCATACTCCCTCAATAGGCTATGTATTTCTTGACTAGTTTGCTCATTCCAGTGATCTCCTACCATATCTATCTTAGGTTTATATGTAGTTCCTATATTGACTTTTCACAACTTCAATGGATATTATAAGAACTATCAGTATGGTTGGGTATGGTCTTCTGAATCTCTATGCTTCCTTATGTCTCCTTAATGGATAAGTTTCTCAATTCTTCAAACTCATCCAGGTTTTCCAGATTGTTCTCAATCTTATAACATTCTATAGGTGTCTTGTCCATGTCTAGGTGAAGGTTATATTGAAGTGCTTGGCTATGCTTTGCACATACCACTGGGTCTAATTTCTGTTCACTAGCATCGATAAAAAGGAATTCTTTAATTATTTGCAGGACTATCTTGTAAACGAGAAGTCCTTGCAAAATTGATCTGCCAACATTTTCCAGTCATTGGCCTGTCTTCTAGTTTCTTCATGCATATACCAAGATTTAGGAATCGAACCTAGGGAATGAGGAAATACTTGAACCCACAAGCGAGATGGTATTTTCGCAACTTGCCACTATCTCATGCATTGTTCAATATGTGCTTTAGGATCTGACTGTCCATTGAACAATTGCGTAACTTGGAAATCCATCCATATCTATGATTCTAGCTACTCCTTATCTTGAAATATATATCAGATAGCTTGCTTCACATCCTCCGAGTTCTTAATCAAGGATTTGTGACTAGTCCACCATCTAGCAGGGGTGTTCTGGAGGGCTAAGTCAAGAACTAAAATCCTTTGATCCTCCGCTATTTTTTCTTCCATGCTAACCAGAAAACTCTCAATTTCTAAGGTACTATCATATATCGAGTGTTCTCTGACCTCGGTTCCAACCCATCTAGTTGCTTTGGCAGTTGTGCATCTTCTTGAAACTATTTCATATGAATCTTGTTGCCAACTATCAAATTCTAGTTTTTAATCTTCGTCCATCGATTGTATGCTCCTCCAACTTACTGATCCATCCGCAGTAGGATTTATGTAGTCTTCTCTCGTACCTGTTGTTACAACGTATAACTGATCCAAATATTCTCCTTCCATATTGTTTTTCGTTGGCTCCATGTATTGAGGGCCTACATATGGATCCAAGGGCTGAACTACTTTGATTCTGTCTTCTTTGGATGCCATATCATCCCTCTTTAGATCAATGACAACATAATTATCATAGGCCCAGCCGATACCAAGTAGTGCAGGATAAGGGTCCTTATCCGCCATGATTTCGATCACCTCAAAATCAACTATTGTCTTCACTCTCGCAACATCTATTTCCACATTCTCCAGTCTTCTTATTGGAAAAATACAATACTGATTGTCCATTCTTATCTGGATTGGGTAATATGTCAATTGGGGTTTCCCTAAAGCTTCCTAAGCCTTTTTAGGCAGTATGTTAACATCAGATCCTAGATCTAACATAACATCCTTAATCTCAAAATCATCTAGCTGGGATGCTAATATAAAATATTTTCCAGTCCATATTTTCCTCTTTGCACTCTCTAAGTATTATTCTCAGGAATATTAGTCCTTATTCTAGTTTCTGGAGATTCTTCAGTTCCTAGGACTAGGTACAGGGCATTTTACAACTTTTCTGTTAGCTGGTCATTCCCAATAATATCAGAAAATAGCTGAAACCAAAGGTCAAATACATTTTGTGACTGCTCATGTTGTCTTATCAAGACTATAGGGTTTCAGGGTTTCAAGGGGTGAAGCAGGGACTTGCACACTCTTAGGATAAACGATACGTTGAGGGGGGTTTTCTTCCATATCAGGGCCAATGATACTATGGAATAATTATATTGCATTTTTAAAGAATAGCTTATTTTTCATAGGATCATACATGTCCTCCTTAGGTGCTACTTTCTAGATTTGAGGAAGATTATCGACATCTATGCCAGTCTTTGTTCCTCCTCGATTAACGATATTAAGGTTAGGTAGCTGTCCTTTAATGACTATATTTATCTCTAAGATTATAAGATTAGTTCCTCATTGATGTACTCGATCTTCCCATTTCAAAATTATCTCTGGGAAGTCTTCAGTTGCATGCCCATTGGTTTTGCAGTGAGAGCACCATGGCCACCTAGGGTGAGGAAAATCTCTATCCATGTGGCCTTTCTCATCACAGTTGTAGAATCTACTTGGTCCTCTTCCCCCGATTTTTCCTCCTCTGAAGTATCCTCCAGCTCCACCTCTTCAACCTCTTCCTAGTCCCTAAGGGGTTTCATTCACCCTGAATGATGTTCGATCCAGTCTACCCGCAAGTGCATCCAACGCTCTACATTGATTTGTAGCATGTGTGGTAGATGCACAAAAATCACAATGTACAATGTTCGATACTATTGAATACTTCTGAATAATGGGGCACTGTATTGGCCCATTCCCATTGATTCAAAAAATATCGAAATACTCAACTAACGACGATGCTTGATTATCTGGGAAAGCATGATACAGGGTTGGGTTATGAGATGGTAAATTTGCAGATACTTGCGCAACACCTCCCATGGGTCTTGGTCAAGGACCCATAGGATTCTAAGGAGGTCCCATTTCCCTCATCCATGGACATTCATTCACCATATGTCCTTCTGTGTAACATCTGGTACACCAGAATTGCGGTCGTCCTGGTCTGGGTATTGCCAATTATTGAATCTTCTCTGTAAGCACTGTTATTTGTCCTTGTAGTTGCACCAAATTTGCATCTGTTGGGGGTCTGGTGACTCTCAGGCTCCCCAGATATCCTGCCATGGATTCAATATTCATTGATTTCTCCAAGGCATCTGTCAAAGTGGCTATCCGTTGTTGCGTTAACAAAATTCATGTCAGAGGTAGAAATCCATGGATATACCATTCTCTTTAATGTTCCTCATGAATTGGATGCGCTCACCTCCCTATAGCATATTTAAAATTCTGGCTATATTCCCAGGCCAATTCACCTTCCCTTTGTTGAATTTTGCACAACTCAGACAAAGCTTGTTGTTCTGACTGAGGTAGCTTAAACTCTGCTATGAATTTTGTCTGTACTTGGTCAAGTGTGAACACTTTACCTTTCACTCCTAGTACTCCTGGCTCAATATCCTTCATGTACCATTTGAGAAGATGACCTCTCAAGGTAGTCTGGAACTCGACCAATTTATTTGCATCCAAAGTCCCTATGGACCTCTAGATTGCTTCACATAAGAACCAATGTTGCTCAAAATCCTTGTCTCCCTTACCCCGAAATTCTAGGTATCGAGCAATCGAACCTCCTGCATTACCAACCATTGCTGATATTATTGCTCCTACCAAGATAAAACCTAACTGTTTTGGTTGCGATCTACTAGGGGATCCCAATATCCTCATAGTGTTCATGCTTCATGGTTGTGACCGACTAACAGACTGTAATGGAATAGGAATAGCATAATAAGGTAGTATAGAATTTACCACTTCTATATAAGAAACTTGGGGTATGGGTGATTTGGGGCTTGTGCCACTGACTTCAGAGCGAGTTTCTTTGATCTGGGGGGTCTTGTTCCCATCCTCTGGAGCGATCTCTTCAACTGGATTCCCGATATTTCTGGGTATTAGGGATGAATATTCTCTTCCTTCTTCAAGATCCATGCTGGCTACCTTTTCCCATGCTTATAAACCTTCTTCTTCTTATCCACCCTCTTTGGGACTTCTTTCTCTTTGCGCTTCTCTCTCATTTAATCTTTGATTGTGCAATCTTTCCCTTCTTCTCATCTTTCGCAACTCTTCCATCTATCCTTCCTCGATTTCTCCTAGTTCGACTTCTTTCTGCAACTTCTCGGACTGTTTCACTGCTTTCTTTATCTTACCGCACCACCACTTCTCAACTTTGGCGGCTATTTTCAAGGCTCGATCATCCCGTGAGTTCATTTATTGCTACTCCCCCATTTTTCAAAGAACCCTCTCCCCTCTCTCACACCATGATTCCACCCGAAACTCACCCCACCCCAAGTGAGGGTGTTTACGCTTCCATCTCTGTCAGGGATATATTCAACATCCCCTCCTCCATCAAGAAAACCTTAATCCACAAGAGGATTTCTCTCAATAGTCTTCCCCTTGCGTCTTTCTTGAAATCCACTTCTGCCCATGAAACATATTGGTGATTCTCAGCTGCAAACTCGATAATGTATCCTTATAATGTTTTATTGACCCAGAAATCCCTCGCTCACGTTACCAGACGATCCAACCGATGAAGTGTTGCAATATTTTATGTATCCCAATAACAGGTCTTCTTGAATCGTTCTTGGAACTCCGAAGCTTCTTGGAGCCTATCTATCTAGTGGAAAAGTTATTTCGAAAACTTAACCCAGAATATCTCATACTGGTCACTCAATCTTTCTGAGTAAAAGACAACCTCTTGTGTAAATTTCACGGATTTTCCTCGCAGCTCCGCTTCTTTCCATATGAAGGTGTCACAATGTTTCTCCCACCACTGGTGAATACTGGATCGATGAATCTACAGAATCATTCTCCCTACAGTTTCCCTTTTAACGCAGGTCTCAACAATGGAACCATTTTGTTGGAACGAAGTTGATCAGACCAAGGTCCTTCTCAGGTTACCAACAAAAGGTACCGAGTAGTCTAGAGCGCTGGCATTTTCATCTTCTCTGGAGAGAAGAATTCTCACCTGAAGCACAACCAAGACAAGAACATAGGGAAGGGAAAGGAGAATACTTATGCATGTTTCTAGAATCTTCAAGATTCACCACATTCTTGTGCAAGTTGAACTAACCAAAAAACATATCTAAACTCATTCATAACTAGTAATAGAGACAACAAAGTTGCGATAGTATTTGTAAACAATTATAGTGTATTGATCTTATCAGACATGAAGAACTAAAGTAAAGAGATAATTCATAACCATAAACAAAGAATTACACATTATATTTCAAAATTTCAGGTCCTTTCATATATATTATCATCAAAAGAGCTTCTCGAATACAATTTGACAGATACAAGTCATTACTCTGCTACAATCTTAATGGCTCTAGACTCATTCCTCAGAGCTCTATCTACCCATTTCCAAAAATGGATACAAATTACAATCACAGAACCTACATGGAGTAGTTGATAATCTGTCTACACCCGCATAATACAACCAAACCATCTATACCATCTACAACAACCAACAACCCTTTTACAATTGTATACATCTCATATATATAGGTTGATTTGGATCTTCTGGCTTTAGACTTCACATGCTTTCTTGTTCTTGTTTTGTTGTAATTTCTTTTGCCTTGTTGGTGTTGTGTTGTCCCTCTTTCCAATTGTTTTCTGCTTCTTTTCTTGCTCCACTGTCCATCTCCTTTGTGGCTTGCACAACTTGTGTTTGACCAAAATTGGGACTGTAGTCTTCCTTGCACAACTTCTAACCAAAAATGAAGGGCCCAATAATTCGCCTTCATTTGTTCTTCTTCCTAATCACTTGTTTCCTTTGTTTATAAAATGTAAATAATTCAAGATTGCCAAATTCATCTACTTGTGTTAGGATAGGTCCATCACTTCTTGCAACCATGATTGGAACAAAGGTACTAGAAAATGTTTGAGTAGTGAAGACTTCTTCCATTGGTGAAGAATATTTTTTCTCCATATTTCCCTCATTGGCACTGGTCTATTGTGCCAATTATTCTCCTTCCTGTCTTGTCTCTTATGTCTAGGTATCATCCTGATTTTTCTTCCTTAGTTATTCTTCTCTTAAGATTCCTTTTTATATAGCTCATTTTGCTTTATATTTTCTACTTCAACCTTAGTTTTCAATTCTTCTTCTCTCTTCCTAGCATTTTCTTCTTTGGCTTCAGTTTTTTTCCTCTCGGCTTCAACAACAATTTTGGATTTTTCCTCTACTTATTGTTTCTTCTTGGCTTCTACATATTCTTTGGATTTGTTTTCAGCATCGACCTTCTTTGCGGACATTTCATCTTTGGATTTAACATCAACCTCTTTATTATTTGCTAATTCTTCTTACTTAGATGTTGTTATTTATGCTTCTCCTTTTCTTCTAGACTTAGCTTTTGCCTTAAATTTCTCTAATACTTCCCATCTTCTGTTTTCCTATTCTTTTATCTTCTCATGGGAGGCTTGTCTTTCAATAGTATCCCTTTCATCTTTTCTTTATTTTTCCTCTCATTTTCCTCATCAATAGCTTGCAAATTATTCAAGACTTCTTCATAAAACAATGCTCTTATATGACACTTTCAACCTTATTCTCTTCATGATTTTAATGAAAGGAGAGATTCATATTAACTCTATGTTTATCAACAATGCTCGGGGCATTATTTATTCGAGTTCTTTCCATATTAAAATTATATTTATTAATCCCTCCTTCCATCGTGGCCCAAGTAGAATTTGTTAGACCATACATTCCTATAGATAATGGATAAGTTGGGGGTAAATTATTTTGATTCTTTATAAGGCATGCATTTAAATTGTAATACCCCTAGTCCAAACCCAAATTGTAAATGTACATATAGGCTGGTAAGCCAGGATCTTTTGGGCCTGAGTGGCTGTGTGGTTATTGCACTAGAGAGCCTAGATGCTAAAAGGGAAGATATCCTATCATTGTAATATGTAATCACACTCGAATTATTAATAAAAATACATCATTGTTGTAGATGAACCACACAAAAGGGTATGGGGGGGTATAAATCCACACTAGAGGGAAAGGGGGATAAGAGTCTAGGAAGAGGGGTTAAGCCAAGGGGGATTAATCCAAGGGAATATTATAATAATATTTCCTAAAGTCTATTTTATGTGATATTTTAGCCTAATTTCCTAAAGGTGGGGAACGTATTCCCAAGTGGGGCCCATGTAGTTCCCATCATGACAAGTATCAAGTTGGGAACATGCATATATAAAGTGGGAACTTAGTGTATTTTCCCATTATTACCAATCATTCCCATCATTCTCACAATCATTCCTACCATTCGTACCTTCCTACCATCCATCATTGGTATCTGTAACTTAGTGGAGCTTGGAGCTGATTGTAACAAGTAAACCTCGGTAGTTTGAGCTAAATAGGCAGGTTGTCAAGCATGTGTGCAAATTGATGAAGTAAGTTGTCAGGCTTGTGAGGATTCTCTCTCGATGAGACAACTGCTGGGAATTGCTTTCCCTATGTGCTAAGTAGTAGCTACGAAGGTTTGAGACTTTCTATTCGACCTGTTTCTAAAGCCCCAAAAGGGAAGGGGGACAACCAAATTACTATTGAGTAGAGAAGGGGTACACTTCCTGGGGTGGGACAGGCTGTGGGAAAATGAGAGGTTGTAGGCTAGGTGTTGAAGTTGGCACCTTGACCTGAGCTTAAATTGTCTATTTGTTAGGCCTTAGTGTGGCTTAGGAAGCCTTGACCTTGGTGGAGTGTTATCCCCAGCTCGGGGATGACCTACTGCTGAGAATTTATGAGCAGCACATTCTATGGTTGGGAGGAATGTTTGAGTTCTATAGCCAATCAGTGATTCACAAAAGATAAGTGTCTTCCATGTTTTTGTTATAATTATTGTGTGAATGGTTATATAAATTATGTATGTTTTATTGCACACATTTATTCCTATTTTTCATGTTTTTTATTACTTCATAGTTCTAGTCATACGTAGGGAATATTATTAATTAAATGGTATCAGAGTAAATTCTGTTGAATTTACCAGTAATGGGGACATTAAATTAGTATCATAGAGGAAATGTTTGTGTGGCATGGCCCAACTTGGGGTTAGTGATGCTAGATTGTGGTATAAGAGCTCTAATTTTGACACTGGACCTACAAGGGATAAATATAGAGAAAAAAAGTGAAATTTGTAGAGTATGCATGCAAATTGTTTGACAAAATGTCAAAAAGAGATGACTGTGACATGTTTGACAAAATTATTGCAGTGAAATTGGGGAAATTATGCAAGTAATTTGAGAAGAATGAGACCAAGAGTTAAATTTTAACCATTTTTTGGGAATTTTTGAACTTGAATTGAGCCAAATTTCATATTTATAGTGCAACCATGGAATAATTAGGGGTAATTGGGTGAAATTGGGCAAAATCCCCAATTTATGTAGTTAATTTCATGGGGAATTCGACATGGCAGAGTCAAATTTCATGTACAGAAGTTGAATTGACACTTTTAGAGTTGAAATCGATCATGGAGAGTGTAAAATCATAGCTCCCATGAATATTTATGCAGAATTATAAAATTACGCATTTTTGGGAAAATTGGAAAAAATTGGGTAGTTATTATTATTATTATTATTATTTTCATACGATGACATGGAGCCATGTGTCAGATGATGTGGCAGGGGTGACGTGTACTTACACAGTGAAAATTCCACAATTTCATGCCACAAGGGACATAGTGGAAGGTGACATGGAACTGTGGTGGATGGGGTGCCTGCCTAAACTGGGGAACAATGATTTTGGACCCGTGGAACCTTAATTTTTTGGGGGTCCCTTGGAGGTTTTGGAAACCACCAAAGCCAGGGGTGTGAAATAAACATGATTCTACCATGTCACTAGGACAAAAAATAGTGGGATCCATTTCATACCCCTCATCTGTTAATAGTTGGCACGTTAGGGAGGGGGGGGGGGGATGTCGTCCTAACTGTTGATCAATCATTGATCATCTCGACCCTCTGTCGTTTGATTGGAACGACAAGAAAGTATGAATGTAGGGAAATGGGTGAGGGATGGGGCCCACCCATCCAGATGATCCAATCAATATATTTCATGTGGGAAACCAAGGATTATGGGGCCTGAAAACTAAAGTAATGCATTCCCTGTGGAGGAAACAAAGGTAAAGTTAGTGGATAAAGAAGTTGGAAGGGAGATAGGGATCAACAAGGAAGGAAGAGTGTGTCATATTTTGGAGCTGCTAGTTAGACTCAAAAAACCATGTCATCATCCCAATCAATAGCCCAATTATCCAAAATCAGTGAAAATTGCCAGAAAAAATAGTGTTTTCTAGGTCATTAACTTGCAGGCCAATTTTGAAGGCCTAAACAACATTTTTTGAAGATCAAATTTGTATGAAAATATGTGTCCTCCCAAGACATATTGTTTTCTCTTCTAAAATGATATATCTTGGAGAGATATTTTCAGTGGGATAAACTATTCACAAAACAGATCCTGTATGAGGAAGTTACAAGCCAAACAATGCAAGGAAAAAATGAAGCCCAGTTGACTTCCAAAGGTCATAACTTCTTGTTCAAAAGTCATATTGGGGCACATGAGTAATATATAGAAATATATTGAGCCATATAATATATATTTATAATATATATAGAAATATATTGAGCCATATAATATATAGATTTATATTAAAAATTTGGGTACCTAAAAGTGCACATGCGGACATAGAAGGCATCTTTAGCATTCAGTGCTAAAAGGGGAAAATTAGTCAAAAATTTAGCAAGTTGTAACTAGCATCCTAGAGCCCAAATGAATGTGAAACATGGAAATATTGTTCAAAATTGGGTCATGAAGAAAAAAATTGAGATCCTGTCAAAATACCAAAGGAGTTGGTGTCAAAGATGCATGGATATG
Organism: Picea engelmannii; assembly: GCA_009831015.1. Lineage (NCBI taxonomy): Eukaryota > Viridiplantae > Streptophyta > Pinopsida > Pinales > Pinaceae > Picea > Picea engelmannii. The sequence goes on along the minus strand of ML829157.1, from coordinate 46,713 downwards.
GCCAAAAATTACACCTGGTTAAAAAGTGTGGAGAAAGAGTAAATGGGTACTGATCAAATGAAAATAACTTTCTACTCAAGACTCAGAATTGAGAAAGAAAGAAGTTGTTGGAAAGGTATTGGAAAGGGGAGTCAAAATATACACCCATAAAAGTGAATTGAGAAGTAAAATTCAAAAGAAATCAAGAAGAATATTTATGATGCATTTATGGGGAAGAACTTTGCGTAATGTTTATAGATTTGTTAAATTATCACAGTCTAACAAATCCTATTTCCTACACATTTTGCAGAGAGTTAAGAGAAAAAATAGAAAAAAGAAGAATTGAGTAGTGAGGGAAGAGACATGGAAGAGGAACAAATGACTTATATCCATTAAGATGAAGTTAGGTGGTTGTATGTCAACGTGGGTAATGTTGGGACATAATCAAATGGGCATGGAGAAGGCAAAGAGGATATCATGAATTTGGTGGATACTATAAAGAGTCTACAAAGAGATTTTTTAAGTTACAAACTTAATAATGAGAGGCTTATTAAAGCTAAAGAGAATCAAGATGGAATCAACATCAAGTTTTTGCAGAGCTTGGACATAATAGAGAAGAAGGTGGATAGGGGAATAGATTCAAGCAAGTCAAAGAGCCACATATCTCATGATAAAAGAAGGGAATATAGAAGTGTTGATAGACATCACCATCACTTACCAAGGAACTCAATTATAAGGGAATACAATAGTTCAAGTCCATATCTTGTCAGAAAACATAGAAAAAGTTTTGGTGCAGATGAACTACAAGGAGGAATGAATAAATTAAACCTCTTGCATTTGATGGTGGGAACAAGAAATATGAGGATACAAAGACTTGGCTATTGGGGATGAGGAAAATTTCCGGTTTCATAATTATTCCTCACAGGAAGAGGTATAATTGAAATTTACTAGATCAAGGGAAAAACATCAATGTGGTGGGACTAACTCATGGAAGTACAACACATTTATGAGAAGAAGATCACTCAGAGGCAGTTTAAAAATATTTTCAAAAGAAATAATTGACCAAGAGTTATTATGATATAAAGATGAAAGATTTTTTTAAACTCAATCTTGGGAGTATGACCATGGATGATTGTGAAAGGATATTCTTAGAGATGTTGAAGTATGTTGACTTCATCAAGGATGAACAGGTCAAAATTTAAAGGTTTTTGAGTGAGATACCTTCAATATTCAGTGATAAGATACAATATGATGATCCCAAGACATCATATGAAACAATAAGGAGAGTCAAGTGCCTAAATGATGACCACAAAGGAATAACAACTTTTTAAAAGGATTGGGAATACAAAAACAAATGTAATATGGAGCAAAGAAAGAAGGGGCACATGTAATGTCCCCCACCTCTTGATGAAGATTTTTGGAGAGACTTAGTGGTCTCGTCATCCCCACTAGACCATAGTCTCATGCAACATGGGAAAAAATTTAGCTAACTAAATGTTATATTTTGAAGTTGACTTGAAAAGGTAAAAAGTAACTCATTGGAGGATTAGAGCGCTTGAGTTTGAGTTAGTAGTTGAACCTCAAGGTTAACTTAACTCGACATAAGAATAAAAAGAAGTATAAAAGAAATCCTAGGGTGCACCTCTCATCTCATCTTGGATCATATTGAATTTGGCTATTGGGCTCTTGAGCACACAGTTTTGAGAGTTTTGAGAATACAAACCCTAGAGAACAACCCAGTGGTGAACATTTCCACTCACCTTATTCCAAGATTGGTCTCGGGGATGAAACACTCCACCCACACCATTCTATAGTAGTCACATGTACCATCATCTATTCAGGAGGGTAGGGGGTCATACCCTTGAGGGTTTTCCAGCAGGGGGCACATCATTCCTTTTAGAGGAGCTCGATCCAACTTATTGACAGCGTCTATTGACATTCTAGTACCTGGGTATTACTTGCAGGGCCTTGTTCATCAGATTTGGAGTATTTTGTGAGGTTACTCTTTCTATATTATTATTTGGAGCTTTGGGACATTTTTGAGAGAAGGAGGGCACAACTGTGATTCAAATCTGCTCAGTTTGGAGGGGTTGAACCTTAGATCTGACCCTGATGCTTCTCCTAGTGGCTTGTGGTGGCCTGATCTATCTTTCTAGAGAATTTCAATCTATTTGGAGGATTCCTCTATCAGGTTCGTATTGATGGGTCCTAAATCCCTTTAACTCAACAACATGAACCAAACCCGCCACTGAGGCCCAATTAGACTCTGCAACGATTAATGGTGGAATGGTTATCCAGATCTTGCGATCTGGCTGAAATAATCGATGGGATTTATATTTTCTTGTGAAGGTTCTCTCCTTCAGTTCATACATTCTCTTTTTTTGTTTTTCTCTTAGGAAAGACTGATATAATATGAAGTCGATACAAACCAACTAAGTAACAAAGTGGGAACAAACTAACTACTGGAGAAGAGGCTGAGGTAGGGATAACCCTTTACTCGAGCGTGCAGGAAATGATCATATACCACAGACCTAATACTAATATGTTAATCGTGTGGATAATCCAATTACTAACCGAGATACAAATTATCAAAATAAAACATGCATGTGATATATAATGGCAAGTAAAATAATTCACTCAACTCTAATCATCAATCACATAATAACACAAATATTCATTTTCATCATTAAGGAAAGAACTGTAAAAATTTGCATCAGATAACTTATCAATAGATTTAATATCTCTTACTCGTTACTACATCCATTCATGGGATGAGATAGGAAATATCTCCTCTCCACATCCAATCATACATGCATTTGATGAAAACTTAAACTTATCTCTGGTCCATAAGGACTTCTCAATTAAAGGTAGCTCCAAAATAATTCTTAACAAAACCAAAAATGAGAGTTTCTTGCAAAAACCATCGACCTATAACTAATCAGTCGATGCCCTTATTTATAACATAAAATTAAATGAAAATAATGACTAAAGTGAAGATAAGTAAAACAAAATTCAGCACATGGAATTCTCTCATATTAGTTTGTCTAAGAGTCATCTCAATATATAACTTAAGAGGGTGACTCTTCTCGTACTCCGCCCACTTGAGCAACAACTCCTCGCAGGTGTTGGTGTATGGGAATCTATGTTGTTCCATCCAAGCTGCATAAATATCTCTTATCTCTACCACATGTGCCCGATACTTGACTAGACTAGCACTTAACTATTGCAGCATAGCCTGAGATTTGATCAGATGTTCCATAAACTATCACACCTGACCTAGTGATGTGTTTGTCACCTTTTCTAGTTCTTCGGCCCATGCCGAGTCTTGCTCAATATGCGATTTTACTATGTCGTGCAGGTCGACAAAGTCATCGGGTGTGACAAAATCAGGGAGTCTAACATCTTTCATCACCCAATTGATCTTGATCTAGTGTTTCTCGCACTTGGCCCATTTCTCTTGAATTTCTCGGTGTGGTTCCTGAGACATTTTTTCCCAATACTCGGCCGATTTATTTATGTGATCAAGACTTCTTTCGTTCAAAAACTCGAATGTCATGTTCTTATTTATCTCGGCCCCATTGGACTCCACCAATGTAGTCGACACTCTCCACGACTTGCTGTGCTTTCTCATACCACTGCTCCATATATTTTCACGTCGCAAGTGCCATGAGGGTGTCCTCCTAGAGCTCGATTATCCTTGCTATGAATAGCTGTCGATTGTCTGTGAAATTTATATAGGCCTCCTTGAGTTCACTCATGAGGTACACCACGGTCTGTGTGGTGTCCTGATAGTACTTAGCCAAGTGGCACAAATGTTTTAGTTCCTTCAGGGTGGCGACCATCTCCTTTTCACCTATTTTAGCTCTGTCCAGGGTGGCATCTCTGATTTCCATCCCTACGCTAATGAGTTCGGACATCTTAGCATGTTCTGTGTTGATCAGATTCTCCTCTCTAGTGATGAGGATGGAGCGATCTAAAGTGATCCTCCTTTTCTTGGTCGTCCTCTCGACGATAGATTTCCTTTTCCTATCATAAGCTATGGCATGTATGTCAGCTACTCCGTCCATGGGTTTTGGAATCTATTGATTCCCCCCATGTGAGTGTATTCCCCAGACTTCTGATGGTGTATACTTGTTCAATATTCAGTTCTTGAACTTCCTCATTGTGCTTTGAAGGCCTGACTTCTATCTATCGCTCATCGGAGGTTTGAGTACCGAATGAAATAGAAGTGTTGGGGATAGACTCAATACTTACTTGCTCATCGACTGCTGAGACGCTGATTTCCTACTACGAGGCTCCTTCCTTTGGCTTGTCCGACCTTGGTTCACCCTTCAGACTGTCTGCTTGGGTCCCTGGTGCATTAGGCATTTTAGTGTCTAGGACACTCTCAGATTCCTTTTCTTTCTGTGGGACCTCCTAAATTTGGGCATCGAGAACAAGAGAAGATGTCTTCTCAGGTCCCTTTTCTTCTTCGACATGCACAGGGGTCCCAAGAGATACCCCTGGGCTCTCATCATCGTCATATATATTTATCATCTCACTTAAGAGATTTGATGCACTGGTCTTTTCTGATGCTTAGATGATCTTTAGTCAATCCAAAACACCTGTCGGTGATCTAACTAGTGGAATTGTAAATTTAGGGTTGTTTAACCCGATAATTTCATCAAGGTCTATGGATTTAGGGTCACTTGGTCCCGTCTGGATTTCATCCGGGTTGTCGACAGGGATCCTTGGCATATTTATGATGTCTGGGTCATTTTGCAGCTGATCCATTATCCGCTGCACATTTTATAGCATGAGTAACACCCTCTCCCATGAATCTTGAGCTTTGAGGGAACTTCTATCTTGCACCAGGGTTCCCCGAGGAATCTCTGCTGCTTCAACCGCTAACTGGGGGGATTCTACTACTTCAGTCGCTACCATTTCTTCTCTGGCCCCGAGGGATCCTTGAGCTGATTGTTCTATGATTGTTTCTTTTTCATCCAGGCTCATGGATCTGAACTTGGTCATTTTTGGGTCGACCATACTTGCCACCACTTCATCCCAGTATTGGGCATTTTTGGTGAATACCTCATCTTCGAAATTGTCATGGGCATATGGCCAATAGGATGACACTTGCGATGCGTGATTCAAAACTAAACCCCTTGGGTCATGTTTTTGGAAAAGGACGGTCTGGAATTGGAACTACAATTGGCTCAGTCCTTCATACTTGGCTTGAGAAATGTCTTTTACTAGGTAGAAACCTATATGGAATCCATAGGGTATAAATGCCTGCTTCTTATCTTTTACCAGGGTAGTGTTTTAACCTTGTAGGATGGCTTGGTAGCAGATTTCCCCCACAACAATCCCATCAGGAACATGTGCTGGTAGGAGATGAGGTGCTCCAGTGCCCCCAAATACTCTAATGTAGGTATCATGTTCGTCTAAATACCAGTGGCCTACTTTTTCTATCACCTTTTTCGCCGCAACCAATAGCCTTGGACACTCTTTCTTGAAAAGGATAAAATGGATGCGAGCGATGAATTCATCGTAGATGAGGGAGTAGGATTTTTTGTACCTGTTCTCCCATAAGACACTGAAATATACATGGACCAAGAGTTCTGAGGCTTTCCAACTCAAATTCATGGCGGCAAAGACATTTCTAGTGCACATGTCGTCCAACAAATATGAAGACATGTAGAAGGATGGAGTCTCTCCTTCCTTTGGCATATGAGCTTGTTTAATGCAAATGCTCAACTATTTTGAAATGATGGAATCCCAGTTAAAACCTCTCCTAGAAATGGCCACAGTGTAAGCTAGAGGCATTCAAGCCTCTGAGAACCTGGAACAATCTTTCTCCCCATATAACCGGTAGATGAGGGCCATTAGATAGATATAAGGCTCCCTTAAGTTGGTCGTCTGGTACCAGCCGGAGGTCCGATTGGTGTACTTTTTATCTTCTCTCCACCATGAAGCCATCACCTAGCCAGTGTCGTGGTGCTCATAAAAGTTGACGACAAAATCGATTTTCAGTCGCTCTTCCCGGTCTCTAAGATTGTAATAATTATGCACCTCTACTGGAAGGAAAACCCCGGCACAGTCGCCATTGACGTCATTAATCAAACACTTCTACATGTTCGTGTGGTCGATGAGCCACTTTAGGAGTTCTATTGCAAGGGAGCAATGGAGTTCTTCTTGCCACCATGTGCAAGTATGATCTTCAAATGTTTGGAAATATTTCATCATCGAGCTTCCTCATATCAGAGTCATTGTGTGGGATATATTCTGGGAATTCTTCCTTGCTGATTTTCTTGAAGAGTTCTCCCCAGTGTGGGAGTAATGATTTGCCCCCTATGTTTTCCTCTGTGTCTCCAAAGATCGGAGGTTGATTAAAAATATTCTTGGTGGATGTTCTAATGACTGGTTATGGCCTTGGAGCAAATTCTTATTATTTTGTTGGCCCTGGGGACGTGCTTTCTCCCACCTCTAGTTCCTTTACCTTAGGTGCTCTCGACAATCACCTAGTGTTTGGCTTTCTTGGAGGTATTGTTCCTAAAAATCGAAATAAAATCCTTTAGGGCTTGTGCATAGAGAGATATTGTATATATGAAGTGAAAACACAGAAAATCCAGACTAGTACATACCTGTAATGCTTGTTAAACTTTGTAGTTTGACACTCACAGGGGGCTCATAAGCTTTTTGAATTTCTCGTCTCGCTCCTCTGAATTCTCTGAAAATCCTTTGCGTGCAGAATGATATTGTTTACAATGGATCAAGAGGATTTAACAGGGAATAACTTATCAGTCGTATCAACCAATTAATTCCGGTGATGAGTGAAATTCAAACAAATCTACCACCGAATCTCTACAATTTAATTCATCGTGAGTTGATGGTGGAGGCATGGAGGGTGAAGTGTTCTATTGGTAAATTCAAATAGTTTCTTTGATTCGTTCACGAATTAGAAACTAATGTGAGATTTGGAATTGATTATTTCCTTAAATGCTCCAGATCACAATGTATCTAGCACTAAAATGTCCCATCATGTCTCTTTCCTAGTGGGTGAATTGGGAGTCAGAAATGTGTTACGAGTGTTTTCAATGTTGTTCTTTTGTAAAAAACCTCTGATGCCGATCGATTTCATCGTACGGTGCTGACGTGGAGAACCTGGCTTGGGACACATGGAAATGGAAACCGGTGACTCAGCTGACGAGTATTATCAGAGTTGGGACTTTCCTCCAGTGGTGCGTTCTTACAATAAACCTGGGATCGTCGATGCCGAAAATGTGTCGAAGATCGACGATCGGGGAAAACTCCTCGGCGTGGTCTAAATGTTCATCATGATTCATATTTATATGATTCCAACAAGCATTTAGGGTCTTGGCTATCAATGATATCCTTATGTGATACTCGTTGTGAACAAAATCTTCCTTTCGCCGATAACTGATGAAGATTGGGGCTTGGAAATTGAGGTTTTCCGAAGGATTCTTTTAAACTTCTTAATTCCTTTCGATGCCGAATTTTGGAATGCGTCGGGTGAAACGTTTTGGTTGTTGATTATTTATTTAAAAGTTAATCCTTTTAAGTCATGAGTTTTCATAAATTCAAGCAAACTTTGAAAGACTTAATGAGAGTGAAGTTGATAAGCAAAGGAAGCATTTTTCACAATGAAGTCAGATTAAACAGTGCAAAAGATCTAGTGGTACCCAAAAAGTAAAAAATTGACATAGGAGTTTTAGGGTGTGTTGAGAGATCAACAAATGGTGACTTACTGGGCAAAAGAAGAATCTTTTTTCCTCCTTCGGGCTCGGCTAATGCAAAAACTGATGGAGAACTTAACTAGTTTTGAATCAGAACCTCTTTTACCTATGCATTTGAAATCCTCCGGGGTATGCCTCCGGTTCTACCGGTGGGGTTTTCAACCTTAATTCATCCTTATTTTCCTAGGGCCTTGACCCACACCCTCTTTTGACAATATTCTAGTAAAGAATTTACAGGGACTATGCCCTTTGATACCTTCATTCATTTTATACGGTGTTGCTCCGCTGCCAGCGAGCATCCATAGCCCTGACAGAGTCACCCCAATGTCACATAACTTTCTCCACTGCCATTGAGTGTCCATACAGTTGAATTTTTACCATCTCCTACTGTGCACTCATTTGATATAGTTGAATTTTATTTTGGCAGAATGCCCTGATCTAGCGGGAGAGGAGGACATCTGTTATTTGCAAAAATATGAGATGATTAAGGTGAAACTTACTAGCTCTGTCTCTAAGGTGCATGCATTCCTTTCCAAATTTCCTTATTTCCCTTAAAGTCTTACCAAACCACCAAGAAGACACTTCTAACATTTCTCTGAAGTCGTTCATCTGCGTAGGTTAGATAAAGAATCCTTTGAAACAAACACAGGTTCTTCAACGTTTATTGTGTTTGTATGTGAGTGACGAGTTAGGAAGAGAGTTTGCTATGTCGCATGATTTGAGGTAAACCATTTTCTTGCTTCAACACAATCTTTCAAAAGCGTAGAAGTACAAATAGAAAAAGAAAACAAAAATGCATTTAGGAATCGGCCTACCTAACAACAAAATCATGAAGATACACACACAAAACAAAATTAAATTATTATTATTATTTTTTTAATTTATTGGAAGTATTATTTTAGGGCTTGTCCATTCACTGGGAGGGCGTCAGGTTCCCCCCTAGATTGTGCAACCAATAAGTGCCTACCTGAATCTTCTTGGCCACCTTTAAAGGTCTGAGCCACGGATTATGAAACTTAGAATGTTTACCTTTAGGATCGTTTTCTCTGTCCCATTTCAAGACTAAATCTCCAGCTTCAAAAATATTCTCTTTAGACTTATGCTTATCAAACCAAATTTTAACTATCTGCTATTGGGATATGAATTTTGATTTAGATTTCTCCCTTTCTTCTTCTAACATGAGCAGGGTGTCAATCCTTTGTTGCATGACTGATGAGGGCTCCCCTCTGGAATATTGGGCAAGTTGAAGAGATGGAAGATAAAGCTTGTTCAAGATAATGGCTTCCTATATGTATACTAGAAAGTATGGGGAATTCCCTATAGCTTCCTTGGGTGTAACTCTATCTTCCCATAAATCGTTATGGAGTAGATTATGCCAATTCCTTTGTTTTTCTACAACCGTTTTCTTTAATATTCTTACTAGGTTCTTATTAGTTGACTCTGCCACTTCGTTTCCCTATGGATAATAATTTGCATAGTATCTAATGATGATTCCTTTATCTAAGGAAAAATTTGTTAATAAGGTGGAAGAAAAATAAGCTTCATTATCAAAAACAAGAACAGAAGGGACGTCGAACCTTGTGATTAGTTGTTGTTCTATGAATTGGATTACCACCTTCTCGATCACATGAGTCAGAGGAATGGTTTCTACCCATTTTGTGAAATAATCGGTGGCAGTGAGTATGTACTTATGTTGTTTTGAAGAACTTGGTGTAATCTCCCCTATTATATCTAACCCCCAATTTCTCAAAAGGCCTAGACACAGTCACCGGTTGGAGTGGGATCGCTGCCCTCTTTTCTCTCCCAACACTTATTTAAAAGTTTTACAGTTTCTAGCGTATGTATGAGAATCCTTGAACAAAGTGGGACAATAATAGATGTATCTCAATGTCTTATGAGCAGTGGTGTCACCTGAAAAATGTCCACCTACAGGGCCATCATGGAGCTCCTTCAAAACTTTGTCTGCATCTTAATGTTTGAGGCATCTTAAAAGTACCCCATCATAATTAACCCAGAAGAGTACCAAATTTATGAGGCGATATTGTGCAGATTTTAACCTAAGAGCTCTCCTTTCCCTAGGGTTGAGGTCATCTGGACAAGTCCCATGGTGTAGGAGACAAGTCATTTTCTCATACCAATACTCTTGCCATGGGGAAATGTATGAAGCTTCACCACACCATAATTCCATTTCATTCTCCCATCTGAGGTCTTTATTTACTTGGTCCTGAGCTTCAGCTACCAGTTTGCATAACCCTTGTCCTTTGACTAGTTTAGCAGGTTTTATGTCTAAATTAAATTCTTGGACTACTTCCATCCCATTTCATCTTCTTTCCCCCATCTCCTATTGGGTAAATAGTGATCAAACTGCAGGGTGAGGCACAATTACTTTGGTGTGATTCTTGAGGATGTAAGATCTGAAATGTTTTACTAACTTATAAACCGCATAAGCCTGCTTGTCGATGGAAGGATAGTTAAGTTCAAAACCTTGGAGGTTAGTGGTCATGAATGATACAGGGGCTTATTTTTTTTCATCATCCATCTGAGTTAATACAACGACTAACAATTGGTCAGAAGCAAAAGTGTAGAGAAAAAAATCTTTATTGAAATCAAAACTTCGCATCACTGGGGCTTGAGAGATAGAGGTTTTCATCTTGCTGAAATCCATCTTTCATTCATCATCCCACTTAAACTCATCATCCTTATGAATCATCTTTTGTATAGGTTTTATAGTTTCCATGAAATCGGGAGTGAATTTCCTCACAAAATTGATTTTCCTGAAGAACGACTGCATGGCCTTATTGTTGTGAGGTAATGGAAGTTGAGCTATCACTTTAATTCTTTCTGGGTCTATGAAAATTCCTGCTTGAGATATAATGTGGCCTAGAAAATTTCCTTCCTCGACACCGAAAATAGTTTTCTTAGGGTTTAAGGATATTCTGTATTTCCTACACCTTTTCAAAATCTAGATTAAGTGTTGGATGTGATCTTCTCTATTCTTTGAATACACAGTTACATCATCCAAATACACTACTACAAACTTGTTCATTAGTCCCTGAAATGCCATGTCCATGGCCCTCTGTAAGGTCACTCCTGCATTAATTAACCCAAAAGGCATGCATTGTAAGCGAAAGTTGCCCACTTGGTTCGGAAGGTAGTTTTCAAGCAATATTCTTCTGAAACTAAAACCTTGTTGCACCCTGAGAAAATTTCTAGTAAGGATAAAATTTCAGAGCTAGACATCATCTACAGGAGTTTCTCCATTGGTGGAACTGGGTAGTTGTCCTTTTCTGAAGCTCTGTTGAGATTTCTAAAATCTACGCATAAGCAAATATCCCCTGATTTTTTTCCTTACAGGAACTAAATTAGCTACCCATGCAGAGTGTCTAACCTGGAAGATAATTTTGGCATATAACAGTTTCTTTAACTCCTAACACATCAGAGGCTCCAAGGAAGGGTGATACTTTCAGAGCTTTTGTTGAAAGGGTTTCACTTCAAGCTTTAACGGGATAGTGTGTTGAATGATATAGGTATCATAAGTTTTCATATATCGGTAGGACCATGCAAAGACATCTTGATACTGTCTAAAGAGTTTGAGATAGGCCTTCCTTTCCTCCTTAGATATGTTCTTGGTGAGGTTTACGTTTTTTGGGTTTTCTAGGGTTTCGAGATTTATAGTTTCATGCATGTGTTAAGATCCAAAGAACTAAATACAAAAGCACCACAATAGATATAGAATAACAATATGCAAAATCTCTTTTATTACTATCAAACCCTTAGGGTAGGGAAACACAATACAATGGATCCTATTATGGAAGGGATCCTCTCATGCTCACTTGCCTCTTCGAGGGGGCGTCCTCCTATTGAGATACAACTCACAATACAATAATTCTCTTCATATCCAATTACATTGCTTGAACCACTTTATATAGTGATACCATCACCTAAAAACATTCTAGAGGAGGAATTTTCTAGAAGTAGAACCTTATAAGAAGTCCTCTTACATTTATTATATCTAATTACCCATTTATTATATCTAACTACCATAGTCGGCCTTATTTAATAATATAGTGGATTTATTCCACCTTACATTGAATGGCCTCCACTATTATCACTATGGGCCCTTTGGTCCCCCCCAATACCTCTCTAGCTACCTTACATTCCATCCCCCTTATGAAAGCATTGTCCTCAATGCTTGATGTACAACCATATACCAGGGTCCCATGGATAAGTGTGGACCATAGTGTTGAAGTAGACTAGAGAACCAAGGTCCCATTGAGAAATGGAATTCATCATGCTGAAGTAGTCCAACCGCCATTGTAAACCAGGGTCCCATGTCCAAGTTCTCAAGTGAACTCCACATGGAATATATCATCACCCAATAACCAACTGAAAATGATGCTCCCAATACTGACACCTATCATGTGGATCCAAATAAGAATATCTAGCCAAATAGTGGGAAAGGTTCAACATTGAATCTGGAAAGAAAAATACCATTGTAGAATATGCAGGCTGGACACTGGTAATCATAACTATCTCTTGATGTGGGACATTGATGTTCTCTGCAGAAGGTGTAATGGAGTCATCAAATAAAATATGGAAGTGGTTGTCATCCCAGAAATGACAACTATCCATATACCAATCATCACAATTGGAATCGAGATCATACCAAGCATATATTTCTTGATTATACTCATCCTTTATGTCCACCATAAGAAATCTATCCTGCATGTTATCCAATGAATCTTGAATACTACAAAAACTATCATTGAGGCCATCTCCAAAGGAATCCAATTTGACATTCAATGTGTCATACAATTGGGATTTGAATGCTTCAAGAATTTATTTGAGGTTTTGAGAGGAAATAGCCATCTAATCACCCTATGAACTCTTCAGTCCCATAGCCGTTATGAAAAAACCCAAAAAATAGACCAATAAGTTACGGCAGAGAATCACGGCTTTTTCTGTAAAACCCTAAAAAACTGTTGAATTTAAAATGCTCATAACTTCACTTCCTGGACTCTGTTTCGATTGATTTTATTTTTAAAATTGGGTGTTTTTCTGAGAGGAAATCAGATATACAACTGGTTTCTGCAAATTTTTCATATAAATATACCAAAAATTTATGGAATGTCGCGACCCTCTTTTTTTTCTCTGAAAAAAAAAAAAACTGCAAAAAAAAAAAATATTTGCCCACAATGTATGCCAAGGAAAGTGCTCTGATACCACTTCTTTAGTACCTATACCATATTTTCAAATATACTTTGATAATACAAAGAATAAACCATAAACCATTCACCATAACATTAACATAAGAAATAGAGAAAACCCTTGAGGTAGGGCAACACCATACAATGGATCCTATTATGGAATGGATCCTCTCATGTTCACTTGCCTCTTTGAGGGGGCATCCTCCTATTGAGCTACCGCTCCAAATACAATATTTCTCTTCATATCCCATTACATTGCTTGAACCATTTTATATAGTTCTACCATCACCTAAGAACATTCTAGAGGAGGGATCTTCTAGAAGTAGAACCTTCTAAGAAGTCCTCTTACATTTATTATATCTAACTACCCATTTATTATATCTAACTACCATAGTGGGCCTTATTTAATAATATAGTGGACC